>VXBZ01006482.1:204499-337153 GCA_013399135.1 Heliornis fulica
GATGGATTGGGAAGGGGAAGGAGTTTGTTTTGATGGGAAAAACCCTTGTTCCAAGGGTTCCTAGTGTCTTTTATTTATTTGGTGACTAAAACATGAAAGAGGAGTGCTTTTTGTCTGCCAGTGACAGAAAATATATTTATATATATGTCTATTTGAAATTTTGTACCATTAATTAAAAGGATGAACTTCCTTTCATTCTTTTAGTAATACTTTCACATTAATTGTAAAATGATTTTTCATAGGGGAAACCAGTTTGATAGAAAACTGTCAATTTAGCTTGATATAAATGAGAATTAAATCCTTCCATATTGGTGGAGAATAACAATGATGTAAATGAAATTATAATCTGTTGAGGAAAACCGAGTTTAATTTATGGGAGGCAAGAGACTTGGCTGTACAACTGAAAAATCTTTAACATCTTTCCAAAGGATCAGTCTGAGTTGCATCTGATATTTTAGCTGCTTATGACACCCAGATTTTAGTTCTGTCTTGATCAAAACTTCTGTGATGTCATGTTTCCAAGTTATTACTCATTCCAGGAGATGCTAACACAAGCAAATTGTGAAGGACTAATACTTTCCAATACTTTGATGCTGTTCCAATGAACACTAACGGAGATGATTTTATTTGTTTTCATTTTCCAACCATGATAACCAGGAAAACCAGTTAATCCATGTATTTAATGGACTGCAAATATTACAAAAAGATGAGTTTTTATATTCTGCATCTAATTCTTACTAGCATTTTAAAAACAGACCTGTACAGATGCTCTACATTATTGATAGTGAGTTTTAAATATACATAGTTATCCTTGGACACTATTTACAAAAATTCAATGAAAAATAAAAATGCTCTTAATCTAAGAAGAGAAATAATATAATTTGATTGCTCTATTTACGCTAGGCACTTATAAATATAATATTGATTATGCAATTCTTGCATTATTATGCAATCATACTTAAAGTTACTAATTCCATTAACTTGTTGGGATTTAAGTAGTATCTTACTGAAATTTGCACTTGGTTTGTCTTTAAAAATGTTTTTTAAAAAGCTGAACTAAACCTGGGCAGCAAACTGTATGGGAATTTCACTGACTGAGCAGGTTTGTGACTTGCTATCTAAAAATAGCACTCAAAACAATTTTATAGAACATTTTCCTGTTAAAAGGGCAATTTCATTATTTTCAAAATATTTAATCTATTGATTCTGAGAAAACGTACCATGATAAAAGTAAAAACAAGATCTATTGCTTCTTTAGGTGGTTTAATTTACTATCCTACTCAAATGCATTGCATATTATATATAATTAATATTTTAATATAACATGAAATACAAATAAAATACCTAAAATGATAACTGGAAACTCAATATTTTTACAGAGTTAAATTGAGGCAGTTTTCTGAAAGATGTTACTGATGTCAGAAATTCAGATTACTGAAATAGATCACTTCAATAAGCATATATTGAAATTTTCAGGAAATTTTATTCCATGAGAAAATTTGGAATTTCAATCACTATTTCAGTTAGNGCCAGTTTGGGAGACCTCTTTTCTTATGTCCCTAGACTTGGAGACCGAGTATAGCTCATGAGGATAAACAGGGATTTAGTTATAGGATGAATACATAAGAATTAACATGCTTTGCACAAACTTAATGGACCAGACCAGTAAGAATCTCCACACATGACACTTCAATTTCCTCAGCATCTCCTAAATACACAAATGCTTCACTCCATATTTTGGAGGAGCCCATGGTTTCTGAGAGCTCAACATAATGCCATCTAGGTAGGAACTTTCACACACACAAGTGTTAAGCAGCACTCCAGAAAAGCAGTGGTCTCCTAGTCTGATTTAGGTTCCAAAAACTAAGTTATGTATTGGATTATAACCTTGAAACTGATTTATCCATTAAAGATCCTCTCCACCAGAAGTCCTTATAAAGGTTTCATTAGTGAAAAATAACAATTTAGTCACGAAGGAGAGAAAACAGAGAATACTGATTATCCAATGTAATGTTTTGGGGGGAACTGTAAAAATTACTAAAATGTTTTTGTGAATTTGCATCTGGAATAAAGGCAATGGTGATTTGGGATTTGAAAGGAACTAACCTTTGCGGTGACAGAATAGAGATTGAACCTCCTTGAGACACTAGGGATCAGTTCATCTGTCAATTAAAAATACCATCGAAGTTCCAAATTCATGGATGAACCCCTGAAGAAGACTTGACATGCCTGAGATATTCCCTGCCCTGCCTATAAGATGAATTCTGACACTACTCATCAGCATTGTGAAAGAGAGAACGTTGAAGAGAGAATAAGTGTGTCAGAACAAATGAATACTTATATTTTATTCTGAAAAACAAAAGAAAAATCTTTATATTCATTCTTTGGGATGGATTGGGAAGGGGAAGGAGTTTGTTTTGATGGGAAAAACCCTTGTTCCAAGGGTTCCTAGTGTCTTTTATTTATTTGGTGACTAAAACATGAAAGAGGAGTGCTTTTTGTCTGCCAGTGACAGAAAATATATTTATATATATGTCTATTTGAAATTTTGTACCATTAATTAAAAGGATGAACTTCCTTTCATTCTTTTAGTAATACTTTCACATTAATTGTAAAATGATTTTTCATAGGGGAAACCAGTTTGATAGAAAACTGTCAATTTAGCTTGATATAAATGAGAATTAAATCCTTCCATATTGGTGGAGAATAACAATGATGTAAATGAAATTATAATCTGTTGAGGAAAACCGAGTTTAATTTATGGGAGGCAAGAGACTTGGCTGTACAACTGAAAAATCTTTAACATCTTTCCAAAGGATCAGTCTGAGTTGCATCTGATATTTTAGCTGCTTATGACACCCAGATTTTAGTTCTGTCTTGATCAAAACTTCTGTGATGTCATGTTTCCAAGTTATTACTCATTCCAGGAGATGCTAACACAAGCAAATTGTGAAGGACTAATACTTTCCAATACTTTGATGCTGTTCCAATGAACACTAATGGAGATGATTTTATTTGTTTTCATTTTCCAACCATGATAACCAGGAAAACCAGTTAATCCATGTATTTAATGGACTGCAAATATTACAAAAAGATGAGTTTTTATATTCTGCATCTAATTCTTACTAGCATTTTAAAAACAGACCTGTACAGATGCTCTACATTATTGATAGTGAGTTTTAAATATACATAGTTATCCTTGGACACTATTTACAAAAATTCAATGAAAAATAAAAATGCTCTTAATCTAAGAAGAGAAATAATATAATTTGATTGCTCTATTTACGCTAGGCACTTATAAATATAATATTGATTATGCAATTCTTGCATTATTATGCAATCATACTTAAAGTTACTAATTCCATTAACTTGTTGGGATTTAAGTAGTATCTTACTGAAATTTGCACTTGGTTTGTCTTTAAAAATGTTTTTTAAAAAGCTGAACTAAACCTGGGCAGCAAACTGTATGGGAATTTCACTGACTGAGCAGGTTTGTGACTTGCTATCTAAAAATAGCACTCAAAACAATTTTATAGAACATTTTCCTGTTAAAAGGGCAATTTCATTATTTTCAAAATATTTAATCTATTGATTCTGAGAAAACGTACCATGATAAAAGTAAAAACAAGATCTATTGCTTCTTTAGGTGGTTTAATTTACTATCCTACTCAAATGCATTGCATATTATATATAATTAATATTTTAATATAACATGAAATACAAATAAAATACCTAAAATGATAACTGGAAACTCAATATTTTTACAGAGTTAAATTGAGGCAGTTTTCTGAAAGATGTTACTGATGTCAGAAATTCAGATTACTGAAATAGATCACTTCAATAAGCATATATTGAAATTTTCAGGAAATTTTATTCCATGAGAAAATTTGGAATTTCAATCACTATTTCAGTTAGTTCAGAGCAGAGAAAATATTACTCAAAATTTAATGGCACCACACAACAAATAGAATTAAAACCTACGAAAACAGAGGATGGGAAGCCTTAGTCTGTGAACTCGCACTTATATGCATAAGGACTGACATTAGTTATTATACTATCAAATCTGCATATGTGCATATGTTAAATGAAAACAAGGATTTTGACGTGACAGTTAAAATATTCAGCAGCTCATCCTCTGTACTGCCTTAGCCTGTAGAGCATATTTATCACTTTTATGAGGACACATAATTTATACCTGCTCTTCACTTGACCCAAGACACTAAAGCAAACGGATTACCATCAGTTCAAGTTGGTTTATACAAAGACTCTTTTCACTGACAATGTGCTGCTTTGGCACAATACCCTAACAAAAGCCCCACATAAAAGACTTTGTAATGTATTTTTAGGATACTTTCTATAATTTTTATCTTCTTTGGCATACTTTGCATACCCACTCTCTCTTGATGTTATTAGAGTTCTAACTGCAATGGACTTTGTATAAACTACAGAAGAACCAAAGATGGAATTAAAGAAAAAAAGAAGAATCTCTTCTATACTTTCATTTGTGGTCAGTCACCACTGTACTCCCTCTCATTTCTTTTGAGATTTGTATCCAAGAGCAGATCTACAGCCATCTGTTTTTAATCTGCTATTCAGGATGATAGTCTGTGGATCAATGAACTCTAGCTATAGTCTATACAGAAACTGCAAATCTTTTTGGGATAATTTCCAGAGGATAATAATATTCACAAGAGACTCCTTTTGCCTTCCTTATTTCCAACTACAGTTTTTCATAAAAGACTGGTATCATATCTGCCTGTTCCAACAATTGCTTCTGTCATGATGCATTATTGCCAGAGCGCTTAACAATTGAAGTCATAAATCTTTGAGCCTTTAACTATGCTACCACTGCCCAAAGGAGATTTTCTGAGACAGCAGTGAGCTAAAGAGAGTCAACCAACTAAGTACAAGAGGGTAAAATGGGACAGACAAGCTTTCCTCCTAAAATATTGTTTGGATTTTCTTGCAAGAAGAACACAGCATGAAATAAAGTTCCTTGGCAAGTCTGAAATTAAACAGGATGCACTTGCTTCAGTTAATGCCCAATAGACACTAACCATACTGCCATAAGAGAGTAATTCTACTGACTGTGCATTCGCTGAGAAAACACATTTCAGCAGGAAATAAAAACTCCTGCTTACTGTCCTGGTGCCCATTGACTTGGCACCTGCAGAGAATAAAATGCACAAATGTGTGCTATTAAAAGGGCTAATCGCACTGGCTATCATGTAGCTCACCTGATTAGCACTCCCCTACACACACACTTCTGTGCATGACCTGCAGCCATCCTGCCAAAGCAAAAGAACACCCGTCTTAGTAAACTCCTCAGAGGGGTCTGCAGTGCTGCTGCTTCTCAAAAACAAAAATAAAAACAAAAAAACCCACAAAAGAACAAGAGAGGAGGATATTTTGGACTGAAGGATATGCAGGTTCTTCATTCCCAAATTGAATTCAATACAGTATTGCTGGACAACACAGTAGTCTCCTCAGAGCTGGCTGAAATCCCTTCACCCTAAAAGATGCTTGTTACTACCAATGCATTGTCATTCCTTGTAGAGCATGACAAGTCAGCCTACCGAATTGCCTCAAACAAAAATAAATGAGCAGCAGTCCTCCAGCGTTAACTCTCCCAACACGGTTTGCTATTTCTTTCAGTATCTTTCTGAAATGAAACCATGGGAAACTTGGGAAGGCTTTCTGATCTGACATGCAGCCTTGGTCTGAATTGCATCACTGGACTTAAAAATCCTTATTGGTATGAGTACCCATCTTTTCAAATTATATACCCCACGTAAGCTGCAGCATCCTCATGTCTCTTGAGAAAAACCTAAGCTGGACATTCTTTCAGATTCTTGCAACAATATTTAAGTATGTTGAGATTCTGCATTTTAAATAGGATCAGCTGAATTCTCCCCTTAGATACATAAATGCAATTCCCTCTGAAATCAATTAAAGCTGTCTTGAAATCTCATGTAGTACCCTTAGCTTTATATCCATTTATATCTTGGAAGTAATTGGAGATATATCATGTGAATTGTCTAATGGAATGATGTATTGCCCCCATTTCACTATCTGGAAGAAGAGTTTGGATGCTTGATCTACAGTGTTTCACTTGCTATAAATTTTCAGAGCCACAGCTTCTCTGTACACCTCCATTTGTATAAATATTTCAATTTCATGGTGCTAATCCTCTATTTTGTGAACCTTATATGGATTTCCCACCAAGAAAGACAGAACTATGGGGAAAACTTGTATTGTAAGTTTTAAGTGAGGCTACTCTTAACATAAAATATTTCTACTCCATAATATTATGGAGAACCTTTAACAGAAAACCAGACTTTGTAAGAAAACAGGGTATGGTATTAACCTGGAGATGTATTTGCCTGGGAAATTACTATAATAATGGAAATTTAAACTGTTGGAAAGCAGATCTTGCCCCACCCAAGTCAATAGATTTTTTGTGTCTGTGATTTTTTTTGCTGGGCAGGATTTCACTCTGCTCAAGGGGTGGGACTTTGCTCTTGCCAGCAGAGTCTTGAAAGTACCTGAGAAAAAAAAAAAAGAATGGAAATGTCCTCCAAAATATTATTTCAAGAGTGCTTAGAAGCACTGATAAGCATGTTGCTGATTCTAAAATGACTTTTTACTTCTAAGATTTCTTTATTTTCTATTGAAAATTGTAAGGATTTTAAGGATATACAAAATAATCCAAAATAATAACAAAATATTTTGTCTGAAGCAATTTCTCAGCTATCACGTTATCTGTTTCGGTAGAGATACTCTCTTGGTTCGAATAACTTTAATTTAGATTGAAGCAAAGTTGGGTTGAACTGGAAAATCTACTTTTAAAGATATAATGGGTTGGGAGATGTAGGTACAGGTCAGAATCTCTCAGTAGCCCTTCTAGATAGCCTGTGTGAAGCATCACTGTAGGGAATGAGATGCTGAGGGGTTGTATAACTAGGAGGTAGCAGCTACAGCCAGGGACAGGGGAAGCAGCTTTGTTATTTTCCTTTTATTTCTACCACAGATCTAGTTAGCTCCAGTTTTACATAAGAAATTGTCTTCCTGACCATACTTTTAATAGAACAGACATAAATGTTTAATTAAGAGATAATCTGAATGAAGCAAAGTGTTTTCATAAAGCAATAGTCTCCTGCTGTCAGGCAGACAAGGTGTTTATAGAAATGAGACTTATCTTCAAAGTAGAAGATATTGATTGTGTGCTATTACAGTAACAGTACTACTTCTTTTACCAGGTGATTGATGGTGAAGCAGTGATTTTGATTGATGGATGTCAATACACAGTAGAGACAGCCATTTAGTGGAAAGTTACTGAGTAGCAAATCTCTGAAGAGTTCAAATCATAATTCTGCCTTCTGGGGGTCAGAAAAATTGGAAATTTTTAGAAAACTGTGGATATTTGTTCCAGAGAACATATTTTCCTTTTAAAACACCATATGATTAGGATACTTCTTAATCAATGGGCTTGCAAGTACTTAATTATAATAATTTTAAATTCATTCAATAAATGTTTCCTAGCAATGAAACAATTCTATTAACACAGTATGATGAATAAAGATTATTTTTTACACTCACCCTCAAAGTTTCATCTGAATTTCCTGAAGTGTTTCTACAAACACAGAGCACACCTGCTGCAATCACCCAGATGTTGTTCTTTGGACCTGACTTATTTGTCTATGAATTTCCTACTGGTGTTTCTGGTGCCCCTCTCCCAGGGGTTTGGGAATCTGAATTTTCTCTTAAGACCACTGAGGAATTTTATCTGTGTGCACATGTGTGTGAGGTGCGGGAGACACTCTCCATCCTGGTGATTACTCGGAGCTTAGACCTGACTAATTTTACCAGTGTGATCTATGTTCCCCATGAAAACTTCCACAGTTAATTCATCCTTTCTCAATTTACATGAAAGCATATAAAAATATATTCCTTTAAATAAAAAAAAAGCAAAACATTTTTCTTTTATCCTGGATGTTTTGGGCTGAAAGCTGTAGGCAGGATAATGTTTTTAAGAAGAAAGGTAGGAACTCTAGCTATGGTTTCCCACTTTTTTTCCAATTTATTTTATGTCTTTTCCCTGAGGACTTAGTATATCTCATGAATGACTAAATCTGCACTAAATATTGTGATTTACTAGCTTTTCAAAGTTTTGGGCCTTTCTGAACTGAAAAATAAAACCAATACAAATACAAAGATATTGAGCAAAAGTGCTTAAACTTTTAAACCTTTGTTTCTACTTCTTTGTTTGCTGCAGTTTTAGTAGCTGTGGAAAAATACTTGTTTCCCATAGCCTGTTAGATATTATGGTAGGTTGGGAGCCTTACAGAAAAAAATGAGAAATGGTACCCATCTCTATTTTCACAGGTTTATTTGGTTGACTCCAAGACCTATATGCTTTAAAAANCACAATATTTTGCAAAAGGGGGGGAATAACAGGTCTGGCACTGTCTGCCAAATGTAGATCTATGCTGTGGGCTCCTAATGAAACATTTCTGCTGAAGTCAGTGATTGTATTCCTAACCAAGTCACCGAGAGAGGTAAGGGACTTTGAAGATCTCCAGAGGCAGATTTTTTCCTGGCAAGTTGAGACATCTAATAAGCAGCAGCCTCCCCCTCTGGGGGCCTTAAGGGGATCCAGGGTTGTTTATATAGTACATTGCTTTATCCAGAAAGACCAAGACAAAGTTTAATTGCCTATTTTTGATGACTCTTTTGAGCACATGTTGCATCCCTCCTGCTTCTACCATAAGGAGAGAGGGAAGGGGACAGGGTGCAAGAACTGGAGTTGGAGCTTTCACCAAGCATTGGCTCAGCACACTTCTTCTTCTCCATGTCTGGTAAATATGGTCTTGTGTTGTCACATAATAGCTATGCTATAGAGAGAAGGATGTACAGACCTTTGGGTGTGAGGTGAGGAGCTAGGATACAAGTAAGGATGAATACAAGCTCTCCATTATATTTCTAAACCTATCTTTGTTATCATGCAAGGTAGGCTTGAGCAACCTTGGTGTTTCAGAGACAGACAGAGCTGTATATTTATCTCCTGACTTGCTGGGCCCACTAGGCTCTCCATTGCAGCGCTGGTAAGGATGCTGCCAGCCTGCCACGGGGCCTGGGCAGCTGCCTGCCCCCTGAAATCCCACAGCCATCAACCCAGTCCTGCTTCTTTCATCCCCGGGGGAAAGCCAAGCAGACAGCTCTGCACCCTCGGGGGGTGGGGAAAGCAGGATGGGGTGACAAAGTGAGCTCCCTACCCCACTCCTCAGCTCCTGCCCAGGCAGGGGCTCTCACTGCTCCCACTGTCTCCTGTGCTGCAGGCTGGAAGCAGCGAGGGTTGCGGGGGTCTCTTGCCCAGCTGCCTGGCAGCTACACCGGCTCTGGGGGGCTGCTGAGCTCTGTGTGGGGGCACAAACACTTCCTGGTGCCATGTCGTTCCCATCTTGATCGGTGCCACCGCTGACGGGGAGGCTGCCTCTCCCTCCCCAGCCCCTCCACTGCTCGCTCTGCAGGCGCAGCTTGCCCTTCATTTGAATAAAACCATCATCAAAACCATTCGGTTGAGTCAGCTATTAAACCACTTAATTCCAAAATCCATAGCATGGATGATTTAGAAAGAACAATTAAAAAGCCAGAGAACAGTCTCTATGGTTTTTTATTGTGAACTTCATCAGCCCAGAGTGCTGCTTGCTATCCGCTTGGCTAATAAAAGTCTTGACACACAAATTGAAATAGTGTTTTATAGATGCCTGCTTTGCCTCCCCTCCTCTACCCCAGTCTGTCAGAAAATGCTTTCCTGGATTTTATTTTTATTTTCACTATTTATTTTATTTTATTTTATTTTATTCTGACTGCAGATTTAGGGCTAGATTAAGAATGGCCAAGGCATGAACATCACAGAGAGAAAGGCAATGAAATTATCACACAGTGGGAGCTGTGTGGCTCTTAGCAGCTGAGTGCAGGACCAGCCCTGGCTATGCTGTGAGTTTAACACCCTTCTCTTGGTCAAAGTAAAGGAGCAGCAGGGCTTGGGAGTGAGCCAGCTCCATCACAGCTTTGCTACTGCAACAGCAAGCCCTGACCACAACCCCTCCTCAGGACCCGGACCAAGGGTTCAATCTCACCCTTGCCAGTCAAAGACAAAAAATAAGGGACTTATATCTGCATTTAAACTGGGCCAACTTCTACTTTAATATCTATTAGTTTGAGAATAACAAGGCTGAGAGGAGAGTGACTAAAGACAGTACTAAGACAGTAACAGCAGGATTGAGCTGAGGTTAATTTTTTGTTCTCATATTGTCCTCCTGACTGCTCAAAAAATAATAGCTACCTTTATGCTACTGCTCCTTTTCATAGACACTGCATGAAACTTGCTGTTCACATCCTACAGTGTCTGAACAAGAACCTGGCCCAGATAGTATGTTCTGCATCTCCATCTGTGCTGATGGGTCAAACTGCTCTGTGAAAAGAGCTCTCCCATAGCTCCTCAGATTCAGCTAAAGCAGCGAGAATCTGAAGTGCTGGGAATTTGGATTGAACTCAGCTTTCCTTTTGATTAAAAAAATTCAGGCAAACACACAACTGAAAACCTTCCCCTCTTTCCCCAGGTGGAAAACTGGAGGGCCAGTTGGAGCAGTAATTTGGATGGGCTTTGCTCTCGATGCTAGAGCAGATCTGAGGGACAGTGCTTGTGCAGTGGGAGCTGCCTGTCATGCCTTGAGAGGCATGATTGAAACCTAGTAGACAGAAGTCCCCAAAAAGAGTTAATCTAGTCCATGACAGAGATCCCTGACAATGCAGCGCTTATTGTGTGGGCATTTGTGAAGACACTTTCTCTCCTGTTCCCTTTGACAATTTTCCATCCCAGGCAATTGCCAAGGCAGGGCTCCTTGCTGGATAGCGTTAGTGGAGCTGTGTTTCCTTACAGTTTCTACAACCGTCTGCTTTTCTACTTCTCTCCCCCTTTCCGTTTCCTGTTGGCACTGCATCCTAAACTCCTAACCTCTTACACACATGCACCTTTCTTTTTCTTTTTCTTTTTCTTTTTCTTTTTCTTTTTCTTTTTCTTTTTCTTTTTCTTTTTCTTTTTCTTTTTCTTTTTCTTTTTCTTTTTCTTTTTCTTTTTCTTTTTCTTTTTCTTTTTCTTTTTCTTTTTCTTTTTCTTTTTTCACTTGCTGGAAGGTGCTGCACAATGAGATCCATGTAGTGAGAGTTCAGTTGCTATATGTCGGAGCACCACATATGCTAGCCAGTTTTCTCACCCACACCCCTCTCCGTGGGATTTCTCAGCACACTTGCTTCCCAGCTCCTACACTCAACATGTGGTGCAAAGTGTAGTGGAATATCCGGGTCTGAGGCCCTGCAGTGTTCAGGAGGACTCTTCCTGATTTGTATTAATATTGCTGCCAGTGAAATCTGTGGCATTTTGATTGCTTTGGAGCTACACTGCCGAAACGCGTTTCTCCTTACCCATATGATTCTCCTTTCAGCTTTTTGTCTTCACATGAAAGAGAGGGCAAAAAAAATCTTTTGATGTTTTTTGAGAATATTGCAAGATATTCTGAAGAAAACACCATTTCATTTGCTCAGGCTCTTGTTCATACTGGCTTTCATGACTTCCAGGATTGACTATTTTAATTTGTTCCTGGTGGTGTTCCAGATTGTTTGCTAAACTGGCTGCAGATGGTTTTGAATGCTGCTGCTGCCAGAATTGTTACTAGGACTTGATCTACAGATCATATTTCTCCAGTCTCACGTTCCCTCTACCCTGGTGCCTGTTAAGCAGCATATGGCTTTAAAATTCTTTTACTGACTTATAAAGCTTGCAGTGGCCCTGATTCCCTTTACCTTCCTGACCTTTTAGCTCTTTAGATTTTGGCTTAGGCTCACTGTTTATCTGATGTAATGTCCAGTGACAGTTCAGAGCTGGCATCCAGCAACCAGGGTCAAGTATGGCTTTGGGTTTTACTCCTTGTCATGGTTTTCTGTTACTTAGAAGAGTGAAGGGAGTGGGTTGTTTTTTTAACTTCTGTCACCTAGTATTCAAATGGTTATCCCAAGCTTTAAACTAAGCTTCTCTACATAGATTTGCACACAGCCACGAGCACATACAAATTCAATGTGCACACAGCACACTGCTCCCTTAAAATTAAAAACCACAAACAGAAGCAGTTTGATTCCCAGATGGAGTACAAGAGAACTGGTCTAATAAACCGTGGAGAGCCACTTGCCCACTCCACCAAGTGAAGAGGGAGAGATCCTTGTCTGTGCATGGCATGAAAAAGCTCAGAACACCACCATCAAATATGCTGATTACTGAAAGCTCAGGAGTGTTTCTCTCAGATTTCTATCAGCTTGTGTCACCTCAGCTGATAAACAGGTATACAAAGCCACCACCCTGCCTGGGTATATTTAGTCATACAGTGTTTGGTTCTCCCTTAACTAACTTTACCATGTTGTTGGTTTTCATCCCTGGCAGATGTAGAATGAAGGGCAACAGAAGGGAACTGGGTTCTTTTCACCTCTAACTGGATGTGTTTATAGAGCTTTTATTAACACTGGTACAGCATAAATACACAGTGTGTGAGAATTACTGTTTACTGAAATCTATGGAAATTTTGTCATTGGCTTTGTTACTGACAACACTTTAAGAATTGAGGCTTAGAAGCAACTTGGATTGCTATGGTTGGCAAGCGCATGGAAAGAGTTCTTGATATCAACAGCCTATGTCAGGATTGCTCTGAGGACCACTGAGATGTAATTAGGGGATCATAGTCGTAGAGCTCTTTCTCAGTGAAGGACCACTCTGCCACTTCTGGCATTTATTTTCTGAGGGTTAATCCGGGGTGGATTCCAGACATCTTGCTACCCTTGAGCTGCTCTGGAGCTCTGAGATCTTTGTCTCCATCTGGAAAGAATTCAAAGTGCTTCTTTCTGCTTCCACCTCGGTCAGCAAAACCAGAACAGGAACCCCAGTTCGTTTCACTCCTCTGCCTTCATTCTGCAACAGTTATTTCTAAGAAGATACAAGAAAGTTTTATTTTCATCTGAGTAGCTCTGACTTCACTTACCTCCTTTTCTTCTTAGTTTTCTATTCCTTTTTATTCTCTTTCTACAAGATGTCTTCTATTCTATTTTCCCTAAGGAAAACCATCACAGCCTTTTTTGCTTCTCTCACTTCTTCCAGAGTTAATCTTAGTTGCATCCTGTCATCCTATATAAATTAAAATAATTTTTAAAAGGACTAGGGTAAAAAAAAAGGGGAGAGGAACAGAAAAAAAAAAAGAAAAGAGAGAAATTTCAAAACTTACCTTTCCCACCCTTTAATCTGGCTGTTTTGCTTTTGTATTGTTCTGTCAAAAAATGTGGAGGAGCAGGAAGAAAGGGCGGAAACATCAGCACTGTTTCATAAAAATTCATCTCTCAATATAATTGTGTATTTTATGGAAAAAAGAAATCAAAGTTCAGATTCCTTTTTGGAGCACAGAATATATGAATTTTATTCCTCTTTGGTAAATTCATCAAAGGAGAATCATAGTGCTATATAAAATATTAGAATGCCCTAGTAAAGTTTATGACGTATACAGAAAGGAACTGTAGCTATAGGGCAGGGAACATGAGATGTAGGACATCATTCATGTACATGACAATTTACATCTGGGACATTGAAGCCAAATGACTTATGAAGTTCCCAGGTACACAAGCAGGTCAGCGATAAGTAGAAATTTAGAGTTTTCTCCTGCATATGCACTGGTAAGACTAATATGAGAATACAACACATGGGTCTTCAGTCAGTTTGTTAAACAAGATGTTGAGAAATTGGAAAAAAATAGTAAAGAAAAATGAGGAAAAACAGTAAACAAAATTATCTGAGAGCTAGAGAAGTTACTTTGCCTTCGCAAACTTGAAGCTCAGTGTGTTTATTCAAGTGAAAAGATGGATGTTGGAGTAATCAAACAGTTATGGCCACAACAAAAGTTATGTCTGGAAGCTCTGGACAGATGAAGTTAGAAGAAAACATGAAACATACTCTGAGCAAGGAGGGCAAGTAGCTGCTGCAACATAATACCAGTGATATCGACTAAACAAGTCTGAATGCTTTTTTGGAAACACAAGTTTTAATTTAGTCACACATATTATTAAATTCACTAAGTATGTGAAACATACTCTGGGATGTGCAGGAGAACAGACTGAAAGAGATGTTGGTCCATCCTAGCCTTAAATTTTAGCAAACTGGGACATGACTTACTGGGGAAAGCCAGGTTGATGTCACCTTTTGCTTCACATGCAAAGATGGAAAAATGGCCCTGAGGGATTATTTGTCTTTGCTTTTAAAAGAAGGAAAACAATGAATATCTATCTTTTTACAGAACTAGTTAAAATGCATTTCAGTAGATACTTTCTGTTCCTTTGAATATAAATGCCCTAACATTTCCAAATAAGAATGTCTAATTTTGGTTTGTCGGCTTGAACATTTTAGTCGAGGAGTCACAGAGACTCTAATTCCTCATGGGAACTGTAATTCAAATGCAGCATTCCCATTTTTTCCACTGTGTTTTGAGGTCTCCAGCTGAACTGGATCTTTTTTGATATTTCAGCTTCAGGAACATCTATGGCATAGCTCAGTGAAAGAGGCCTTTGCAAGAAGAACTGGTACATCCATTAACTGAACTAAGCTCCCATGAGACACTCCTATGACTCTTGTGATCGTGAAGTAAAAATTAAATGATCTGGTATGAAGTGTTTTAACTAAGACATTTCCCTCAGAGTCAGTGTTGCCCAGTGAAGACTTAGAGACTTCAAGGAATATTATTAATATTTCCTTACAGTAAAATTCAGTTTTGCAGAAAATACATTCACTATGAGAAAGCATTCGTGGAAATTTCCTGACTAGTTTTATTTAAGAACTACAGAACCAGCTCTTAATTGAAAGAGGGAGAGTGCCAAATATTAACACCCCCAGGGACAGCAAAACTGATTAAATACATGTCTAATGTTCTGTTTTTAATCCAAGGGAAACTGCATCGACGGCATACATGTTGGTTTAAGTTGGGGTGGGTTTTTTCATTTTTATGAAAAAATGTCTAAGTAAAACAGCATGTTCTTTATGCTGGGGTTCCATTCCCTCTGGTTACTCCCATCATGCTTCACGGCACTTAGGCATGTCTCTTTTCTCTGAGCAAGCAGGCACACCAGCAACATGAGGACTAGAAGACACAGTGAAGAAAACACTGAAGTTGTCCTTGTGTGTGCCTGAGTGCTATGTCATGAGCCATGATGATCAAGAGACCTGAGGTCTCTTTCACGCAGGCATGGCTCTAGTTTCCCTTGACTTTCCACACATGCTCACTCCGAGACTCACTCTTGCTCAGTGTTGGCTGTTGCAATGAAATGATCAAGCCATGCCGAGGCCACGCAATCCTCAGTGGCAGGTCCTTTCCTGAAGCTACAGCTGTTACAAAAAGCCCTGTTTGTTGGCTAAAATGTGTGGTGTGGGATTGACTCTGGTACTGCTGAAAACAGCTCCATCCTCTTTGTGCCTTTTGTACATGTTGATTAGATCCCCATAAACCTTCTCTTCTCCATGCTAAACAGACCCAGCTCTCTGTGCCTTTCCTCATAAGAGAGATGCTCCGGTTGCTTCATCACCTTTGTGGCCCTTTGTTGCATTCTCCCCCTGTCCATGGCAGGTAGTTTGGAACTAGATCATGTTTGAGGTCCCTTCCAAGCAAAAGTATCCCGTGATTCCATTTCTGTGTCTATGTGTATGTCTCCCTTGTACTGGGTAGCCCGGGAGAAGACATATGACTCCAGATGTGGCCTCACCAGTGCTGAGTAGAGGGAAGGGTCACCATGCTTGACCTGCTGGCAATATTTTATTTTCTAATGTGCCCCAGGATACTAATAGCTGCCTTTTCCACAGGGACACATTGTTGCACCATATTCTTCTTGATGTCCATCAGGACCCCTAGGTCCCTTTCTGCAATGCAGTTTTCTAGCTGGGTGTCTCCCAGCACATAGTGGTGCATGGGGTCATTCCTCCCCAGGTGCAGGACTTTGCACTTGCCCTTCATGAACTTCATGAGGTCTTCCTTATAAAAGTAGGTGTTACCAAATAACAATCTTTGCTGGACAGACACAAATTACAAAAATAAGTATAATAGATAATTTAAAGAAAATTCTGATTTCTATCAACACATACTGCTTATGTATCAACCAACAGCACTATTAGAGTCAATATAATCTTATTGTCTGCTATACAAGATCCACCTTTTCCAGAAAACATGCATGTCATGGATTAATATACTTTAACGATGATGAAAATCCAAAGTTTTATAGCTGAAATAATGTTACCAAAGCTTTCAAATCTCTGCTGCCAAGAGGAGAAAGCAAACATCTTGGGATTTATCCCTTGACATGCTACCATTAATGCACATGCTGAGAGGCACAATGTGCCATCTCGGAAAGCAAATCCACATATCTATTGTATGGACTTTTAACTTACCACCATCTGATGGTGGTCAGATGAACTATTGCAATGCAGCCAGGTGACTTAAGGAGATAGGCATGAGAGTCCAGATTGCCTTAGCAGCTCCAGCTTCTCAATGGTTTTAAATTTGTAGGGTTATAGCAATGTAATTGTAATAATTGCAATATCAGCTGTCTTGGTGCTCATTAAATTACACCAAGCTACTTTATTTTCTTCTTTTTATATATAGCTTACATATAAATATATATAGCTTATATAAATATAATATAGCTTATATATGTCTTCTTTTTATATATAGCTTACATGCATGTGTGTTCATATACAGGTTTGGGGTTTTTTTAATTAAATTCATAAGATGGCCAGCTGCCATAAATCTAGGTACAGAACCACACTCTTCACTAGTACTCATTTCCTGGAGAGGCTGATGGATAATTTAACTCTGGTATATTTGCTTAGGTGACTCTAAGGCTTAAAGCCATCTTCATAATTGGAAGTGTTAAATACATTTTAAGAAAAAAATGTCTCATCCAAAATTCAAATGTAAATTTAGACAAAAATCAAATAAAATCTCAACCTTTTTTTTCCCTGTACATAAATGCAGAGCTGAGGTTACATTAAAGCCACAGCCTGTGGACAACACCCTGAGAAAAAGCAGAAATTCTGAGAAAACTCATCCATCTGTAACAAGCAGGTTCTTCTCGTCAGTGAACACAAAGCCAGAAAGGCAGAAAAGACCAGCAAGGCATTAGTTTACTTTTACCACTAATTTGTGGATGACTAATTGGAGAGCACTGTGTGACAGCAAGTAACAAATGTTCAGTGTTTATGTCAAGTAATCCAGTGAAATGGTCAGAGACAAACCAAATCATTTACAGGAGGCTTTCAGGGTGGCAGAGGATTTCAGAGAGCCTTTGCCAATACACAGCTAAGCTCTGCTGGAGATGTTGCGTGTAACCGATTCTCAGTGACTCTGATTCCAGACTCTGCGTACAAGACCAGTAACCATGTGCATAAAAGCATTAGTTTTCTGGCTGCTGTTATCTCTCAAGTGGTTATAAATGTGGAGTTGGAAAACCTCCCTGGAAATGACAAAGACAGTCTCTAGCAATTAAACGCATGAAGTATTCATTTTCATTAAGACACCTTTAAATTATGATATAAAGCTAGTAAATCTTGAAGTGACTATAAATAACAAATGGGAAAAGGAGACAAATGGGAAAAGGAGACAAATGGGAAAAGGAGACAAATCCCTTAAACAGCAATGTTAGAAGAAAGATAAACATAACAGTTCAGTGTGATGCAGACAGGTAATAGGTATGCTGCTGATCCACAATGCCAAAGACATGCCTAAGGGAGGAAGTGGAAGAGTTGCAGTGATTGGCACTTGTTTCCAGATCTGCTCCTGGATTAGATTAGGACTGCTGTACTTGTAACAAGGGTTTCCTGGCCTGAAGTGTGTGTGTATGCACCACCCAGATGGCCTACACATGGACTGGAAGTGCATCCCAACCTCAGCATGTCCGATGTACTGTGCATGTGCTGCGCAGCTGTGCACACATAGTCAGTCAGATGGATCCAGTACACATGGCATTTACACTGTCATCTCTACAGTCTATAAACTACTGGGGAATCAGGCATACGGCACATGTACACAATGCAGGATTTATGGTTGCTTTTGGACTTCCTGCATCCTAAAATTCAGCATGGGTGTAAAAAAAAGAGAACATGCCTGGGGCAAAACAGACCAATGGGAAACATTTCTTCTTAGATATGATTTACCCAAAGGATGATTTTGTAGAAGTTGGAAGATACCTGTTGTGCTTTTATGGGCTGGGACATGGGCAGTGTGAGCAAACCCAATGCTTTGTTCATCCAGTGAAAGAAAGTAAGTGTTTAATACATGACTCCTGGACCGAGCTGAGAATGAAATTAAATTATATCAAAGCAAAAATGCACCATTCAAGCAATGCAACATAGCTCCCAGATGCATAAACCTTTGGCGTAAAATAAAACCACATGATCCCCATTCATAAAAACAGCCTTTGGTGGCATTTGCTCTGCCTTTGACTTGCAAACATTCAAGAGCGAAAGCTTTTGTTCATGAGGATATCTGCAGGGCTGTTTATACTCCTACACGTACACTACTGGTATTGAAAAGTACATATATATATATATATACACACGTATATATATATATATATGAAACCTTCTGTGTAAATAGGCATCTTCTATACTATCTCGAATGCTTCTCTCCATTTTGAGAGCTGAGAAGGAGACAGTATATGGCCTGTGAGTGCAGAGTTGGAAGAACAAAGCAGATAAACAGTTCACATAAACTCCTGTTGCACATAATTATTTGAAGAAATGGGTGAAAATCAATTATGTACTTTGCTAAGGCACCGTCTATGAAAGGGAATATAATGGCAATGCTACACTGCTCACAGTGATAGGTGTGCCTGGTTTTCAGCTGTGTGTGAGTTAAAATTTCATTGTGCACAAGGAGAGATGCTTGAAAGATTTACAGAAAGGAAATTCACAGCAAAAATGCGGTGAGCGTTTTTGCCAATAACGGAGCCTCTTGCAGAACGTTTCTTTCCCTTGTCATTTCAATTCAAGACCTAAATGTTATTCACTGACACGCAAACTAACAATGACATTTTAAAGCTTGCACGGTGCACATGCATCCAGCTCCCCTAGGAAAAGTCAGGCAAACACCTGACGCCTGCTGGGAATTTCGCTGTGGGTGCCAGACAGCTGCTGCCCATCAGTGTTTCCAGGTGTGCTTATTCGGTTGGGAGGTCGCTCCAGCTGCAGACACACTCATAGCAGGGACCCAAGCAGGCTGGAGAGACAGAGGACATGCTCAGATTTTGCTGCTTGGGCTGCTTTGGTTTTGCCCTGATTTAGAGCACCTGGCTTGTTGCAGGATGCAGATGTTTGCTCTGTTGCCCAAGAACCAGCACTTCATTCCCTTTATAATGAGCACCGTGACCAGGGGGAGTTATTAAATCTCTGGTTCAAAAGAATCTAGTTTTCCTCTCTTTTTGTTTCTCAGCTGACAGTCTAAAGTTCACAGACAGATTAGTGGAAGGTGTATATAGAAATTAAAAACTTAATTTTCAAGCTCCTCTGAGTCAAATCTAATTGACAATTTGAATTATAGCTTGCACTGTTCTTTGTTTCATTTTTCTTTGGGGAAATACCTGGTTATAGTTTTGCTTTGTCCTTTACTATAATTTTACAAGCCTATATTTAAAAATTATTCTGAAGCAACTTCTAGAGTCTGAAGCAATTTTAGGACTACTGCAGTGCTGGTGTGAGACCAGGCAATATTAAAAATTGAAGAGATTATACCTTACTCAGGAGAATAGGTACCTTTTTTAACACCATCAATTTAATTAAAAAACACAGGCACTATATTAGCAGCAAGCTTATGGATCACCATATGCCAGTCAAACATAATGAAATACATGCAAATATTAGATGGCATATTCTTTTGTCTCTGAAATTAGCAATCTCAGTGAACACTCCCCACACTGCGTGTGGGGATTTACTTATTTATTTAGCTTTATATTAAAAAAAAATAATAGTGCCTATCCAAGAGTGTACTTTTTGAATGCTAAGAAAGGTTATAAATAATCCATTGGCAACAATGCTTTCTTTATAGCTTATGGTTTGCTATTCGCGCCTTCCATCAGGGTTGTCTGTATCCTACACAGCACTGACATCGAGTGAAGATGTCCCCTTTTCTATAGACATGCTTTGTCTTTGGAGTTTATTTGCATTGAAGGGAGTAAAAAGTCATGAAGTTGAAGACCTAGAGAAAATCACTTATGCTCAATCAGCACATTTCAACATTTCTGTCTGCACAGGTTTGGGGTTTCTTTTCCAAACTTCATGCTTCATCATTGTCACAAATCCGCTTGGCCATTTGTGTTTGGGAAAGTCAGGGAACAGGAGAACATTTGGTCTTTGTATCGCTGTCACCGTCATGAGCTGTAGTGGAAGCTGAAGAGCCTTGTTGTAATAGTTCCCATGGATATTTGTCTCTGGGAATCTTAATAAAAACAAACTACATTTAAATAAAGGACAACCTCACAACTGAGAAAAATGCATAAAGCACAAAATATACTTTAAAATTCCAGAGTGTGAGTCTTTTATGAGGAAAACTACAGAAATAATCTTTCTGATTTATAAATCTGAAAACAGTCTTAACACACGTTCTTAAGGATGTCACCAGTATATGACATTGAATTTATGCCAAGGAGAAGGAATTCTACTGTCCTTTTCTCCTTTAGAAATGTGATTTTTATTTTATCGCAATGTCTTTGTGGAGTTCTGGTTTTGGTACATTATCTTAAATTGTTATAGCTCTGTCTGGAGATAGTATTTATATAAATACATGATCACCAGAAGTTCCATAATGACCAATGTAATATAGTTTAAAAGGATCTCACATGAAGAATTTACCATTTAAATCAATGGTATCAGAATAATTCATTTATTTTTTTACCTTCATGAACATGACCATTTTTTGTTCAATTATTACATATTCTGATTAAGGTTTATTCCTTTAAATACAGTCTGCTAACAGTGGTAATCCAAGTATTTCCAAAGAAAATCAGAGCTAAAGGTTTTTGTGACAGAAAGAGCTAGATTCTAGGCCTGATCTGACTTTTTTTTTTCAAAAGCCACTTTTCACATCTATTTAATAACCATCATCATCATAATCTATATTATTTTATATTTTTATTATTTATTTTAAAATATCTCTAGTCTATTTTGATAAACATGAAACTAAAATCAAATTGTCATCTTTATTAAATTTCTTTGATTTCCTGACACCTGTAATCCTACATATACAAGCAGTTTATTGCACTTGCAAAGTTCTATTTAGTACTAGCTAATCAATAGTATTTGTTTTCATAGCCCAAATCTGGTTTGTTCTTGTTTAGTTATGCAGAAGAGAAACTACATCTGAGAATGATAAAATACAGGCTTTTCCCGTTGTTGAACCACAGGATGTCACTGTTTCTCTTTCACAAGAAATAAGCTTCAGATGTGAAAGTAGACCAGATTCTTCTTAAAATGACAGAAATGGAGAGAAATGACATAAAAAGCACAGAAATTAAGTCAGACGTTTCCTTTTGTATGTGTGAGTCAACCTAGGCAATGTGTTGCCTATGTAGAATAACAATTTAATATTCAATTCAGTCTCATAATGTACCAAGATTGATATATTTTTGGTACATCCCTCCAGACAGAACTGACACATATCAATATGTCCCATATTGCATAAAGAGTCAGGCAGAGCTGAATAGAGTTCAAGAGAAAGTTAATGTAAGACACTAAAACTTCTTGTAGCCTTCCCTATTTAGCACTGAATTTCTAACATTTAGCACCCTTCACTGCCACAAAGCTGGATCTTGACAAACACATGCTGCTGCTTGAGATTTAATACAATCCCTCTACAAGATCCTCGGTTGCCTTCGTATGTTGGGTTGCCCATCCTAGATGCCCCAGCGGGATGCTGGAAACCAACTTAGTAAGAGATCTGTTGTGCTATAGTCAGTATTTTTCAGAAGTCTCCGAGGACATTGCAGAATAAAGTCCTCTTCACGTGGTCATCTTGATGCTTCCTTTTACACATGGAAGTCTTACCTCATTTCAATACATGAAGGAACTCCCTAACTCTTTCCAAATCTCCTTCCAGAGGTCCTTGTCCAGAACTCCAGGAATATTGATCTGCCAGTTCACACAAGTCAAAATGCTGTTTATTTACCTAATGTGAGCTGTTGGCTCCACTTTTAGCTTTCTTGGGCAATGGTCTTGTTCTTTATGAATTTCTTCTATATCCTGAGCACACTGCACTTGGTAAATGATAAGGCACTGTATTAGTGTCACAGATTTTTCTCATTCTGTAAGGTCTAGTGGCATATGTTTTAAGAAACACCTTTTTTTTCTTGAATTGCTTGTGTAAAAGGAGGCATTCTGGCACATTTTACTCACCTCTCTGACTTCTATCCTCTTCTCACAGCTTCAGTAAAAGGGACTCTTCTATTTTCATTCCTTTTGTGGGATGAAATGTGAAATATATGGAAAACTTGTAGGAAGATTTTTCACAATCGCCAATTTCATCCCTGCAGCCCACTGAGATTTTGAACTGAATCACACCCCATCTTCTAGATGTCTGAAATAATTCCCATGCTATTCTTTAAAATGGCAACCAGGAGTCAGTGAGAGGCGGGTGCAGTGACATGAAACAGAAGAGAGTGAAGTACCTGTGGAAATCTTTTTTTCTGAAGTCAAGGACTAAATCATCTGGCATCTCTCTCTGAAGGTGAAAATTCCCTATTGCTGAGGAGCTCCTAAAAATAATTATGCTTTTAATCTTCATTATAAACAATGAGAGTACTTTGCATGAATCAGTCTCACTAGTTCTCCTTCCAAAAAAGAAAAGAACTAGCAGTTTGGGGTGAGGGATTGTGTGGTGGTTAGCGAGACATATGGTGTGCAGCATAAGGACCATACTGGGTGCAACTGAAAGCAGTACCAAAACTCCCACCCACATCAGCAGATCTGAACCTGGCCCATAAACACTTTCTTTATTTGACAATCCATAGTATAAATGACTTTCTATTTTTTAAATGGACTTTAAAGAGGAATTATGATTGCCAGTGAACTCTCCCATGCCCATGACGTTCCCATCACCATAGGAACTAATGAACTGGAAAGGTGGGGCAGATGTATAGAGATTAAGAAGGGTTTGTAGGACAGGTATCTAAACCAAACACATGGTGCCAAGCATTTTCAAGAAAAAATCACACTGATTTGGGGAGTATTTATCTGGACTAGGCAGAGGTGCACATAAGCTGGTAGATAGGGTTGTGGTATTTTACCTGTTGATACAACTTGGCTTGGTTACACCATTGTTCCCTGAGTTTCCTGTTTTCTCAAGCTGCAGTGAAAACTGCCTCCAAATGCTAAACCCGTGCTCCCACTGGGCTATCTTGTGCTACTCCTGCAGCGTAACTGGAGGAGGGTCTCGCAGAGGTGTGGACAGACATATCTTCAGTAGCCTCAATGTGGCTGACACATGAGGCAGCAGAAAAGAAGATGACAGCAGCGTGAGTATCTTTATAGGTTACCAGCTAAACACTCTTTTTGCATGACAAAACGTAACTCATGTTCTTCCCTGCAGCATTACTGGGGCTGGTTAAAACATGCCATCATTGGTGCTGTCATACCTTTGGGTGCAGTCATCAATTGCTGTGTGACAGCACTTTCGCTGGAGTTTCTCTCTATATACACTGCTGGCAGAATATGCAAACAAACACGCCAACAGCCCTAATTCACACCAGACAGTTGAGTTATGGCAGTAATATTTTTTGCTTTTTCCAGACCATGTGTCAAACTTTACTTTGCTCTGAATGAAAAGAGAATGTTTTCCAGAAGAAAAGAGAAGGGAGATCCTATTATAGAACACAGAACATTGTAGGAAGAGTGAGAGGGTTACAAAGCTCTCCGGTGTCTTCTTTTTAGCTGTATTGATTTTTTTTTCTAATTTCTATTTCATTTTAAATGAATAAAAATAATTTGTAGGCCTCAGGACCCTCAGGGATACTGAAGCCTGCAGCAAATTTAAGCATACTTACCACTTCAAAGTGAGCTGGGCTTTCTCTTACAGCAGACTAGTTAGCATTTCAGGGGGAGAAATTACAGGGTATTTCTCACCGGAGATGAGTGTGGATGAAATGTGCGCGGCTTCCAGCAGATAAAAGGTGTTTCTGAAATGTTACCTTTTTTTTATATAGGGCTGTTCCTTTTCATATCTCCTCAATCCTCTGTTGTTCAGTCACAGCTTCATTCAATATTGAGCTGCAGCATCCAAAATCTCTCCAGATTTGGGTAGATGGACTACACTGAGAGCTTTCAGACCCTATGAATTCTGGTTTTAGTATTCATATGGATTTGAAGAAAATTCTTATCTGAAGATACAATTATTATAGGGGTTTTTGACATGTTATCGCTATGCTAGCAGATCCCAGCATCTGTGCCATAGATCTGTGCCCAGCTGTGCCACATACCTCTCTGCAAGGTCAGAGACAGTAAATGTGAAGTCTTCATCAGGAAGGGAATATCTGAAGCTAGGGAATATCTGCATCATTTACATTTTTTTTTCTGGCAGTGAAGCAAATTAAGAGGTTGGATGGCAAACCCCAAATTTAACTCATAGTCCAGCTGAGAACGATGACGAGAGAAAAGGGATTTAAGTGGCAGAAATTGCAGGGACAAACCCCATTTTGTGCAGCTGGAGCAGTGGTCCTGACCCTTGGAGGCTACAGGTGCTTGATTGCTGCCTCCTTGGAGTGTTCTGCCAGAACTTGAGAGACAGAAACAGTTTTTGGCACTGACCGCTCATCAGCAATTCCCGGTGTCAGACACTTAGTAACCTGTCTATCCCAGGTACCTCCAGGAGAAAGCAGCAAATGAGGGGGGTAAGTCTAAAGGAGTAGAGGTAAGTGCCAAGTCCCTTTTTGTCTCTACCTATACGTGAAAATTTCAAAATTATTTTTCCCAGTTCCTTTTTATCTCCAATATCAAGACTATATTGGACCAGTGAGTGATGTCTTAAAAAAAAAAATAAAAAAAATCCTGTTTAAATCTGTCTGAGCATCTAAAAATTGCTGTTTCAATTGTGCTGAATGAGATAGGTTCCAAACTGTGCACAATTAGCAATGAGAACACCTTGGTTCACTTCAAAACCCACGGTGAAGACACATCAACAGTTTCTCATACATCCCTCCACTCCTAAATACACAGGCGAAATTACTGATGATCAGAACTTCACAGGCTTTCTGAAATAAACAGACTGCAGAAAAGGAGAGGAAACTGGTGACTGGAGACTAATGTCCTTCTTGCTTAAGCTAGCAGGTCTCATTATGATTTTGCATAACTTTCAGCTAACTCTGAACAAAGTCTAGCTCTCAGTGATATTATGCTCATTTATTTTATGGGTTAGATCTCTATAGGGTCATAAAACAAGGACTGGATAATGCTTATTCTTAGATTTATTATATTTCATTTTCTAATACAAATGTACAAGAAAATACATCTAGTACTATGGGGGATTTTGTTAAATATGAAATAAAATCAACATAAACCCCAACTAATTTCAACCATCAGTAAAAAATATCTTTCATTCACTCTTTCAAGGCCTTCCCTTGAAACAACCCCCAGATCTTTAAGGACAAGCACTGCTCTGGGAAAATCATTAAAACCTTTTTCTTTTTCTTTTTCTTTTTCCTTTTTGACCAAGTGGAGGAAGCAGGTTCAAAGAAGGTGGCTTCCTACAGAGAACAAATTATTCTGCGAATATCTGAACTACCAGAGTCAGAGTTTCTAGTAAGCTGTGTCTTGAAATTTACTTTGGTGTCTGAGCAGGTGCTGCTTTGATTGGCATTTGGGGTGAAACTGTTTCTAGTTTGTGGGGTTTTTTGCCTTTTTTCCCCCTCTTCATTAAGTGTCTCTCTAGAGTAGATCTGGTTGCTTTCATGAGTGTCTTGTAGGGTCTCTCTCTTTTTAACTGCTCATATTCATTAAAGATGTTAAATACCTTTGAACCCTCTCATCTGTGCCAAATTTGATTGAAACGATACAGAAGGGACAAAAACCTTTGTCTCTGTGTGGGAAGCTGAACTTGCAAAATACCAGCAGATCCTAATGGAGGGACCCCAATTCTTTAACAATCCCCCATTCTAAGTGATAAGGGCTGACCAGTCTCTGCCGACCCTGTCGGCATGGGACCACCCCTGTACAACATGAGGGTTATAATTGTGTCATAGCTTGATGAGATTTCCAGGCAGAAAATGAGAGGTAGCTTGCAAGTAGGATCATTTTGCAGAGAAGGCCAAGTTTCTCTGACTCCCATTCATTCCCTGTGCCTGGATGCAGTACCAAAGCTGACTTCAAAGGTGGCTCTGTCAGGGATCCTGTCACCAGTGCTTGTCTGGACTAAATAGTTTCCTTTCCCATGGGGCAAACTGCTGAGTGACTCAGACTGTGCAAGATCCTTCCTTGTCACCTACAGATGTTTCCTTCCACCAACACTTGTCTCGAGACCATCTTTTTGGAGGAAAAAAAACCAAAAACAGAAACAACAAAAACCTACAAACTTCCCAAACAGCCAAGAAGAAAATTTTTTTATCCACTTTCCAAACTTCCCTTCTCAAATGTCTGTTTTAGAAATCTAACAGCAAGGTTGGCCCAGAGATGAGTACCACTATGTGGCTTCCCTCATGGTGTAGTGCTGGATTATGACTGGTGGTTACAATTTGATGGCACCTTGTGACAGCCAGCAGTTTATTTTTGTGTGGGAAAGAGAAAGAAATGGAAAAGTAGAAAATGGACAAATAGAAGGAGGCGGTGAACTCGGGGAGGGGGGATCACTCCAGGGCTGAGCGTAGCAATTCTCTGCTCTTAAAACAATATCCAGCCCAGACTGACTTGTTTTGAAGCACTTAAAAACGCAACTGAGTGGAAATTGCTGAACAAAACATGTTATAATAAGTGTGGGTGTTTCACTGGAGTGAGAGACATGTTGCACTCTGTTTTGTCTACTGACTAATGCCACAGTCTAAGGGGCAGGCATCACATCAAACAGATGAGAACAAGAGAACTCGGTGGCAACCCCCACTCTCCCCAGCTGTGCTCTCTTGGCTCCGTTCTGAGCGTGGTGATCATAGACTGGCAGAGCTGTTGTAGAAAATGAGGTCTGGAACATTTTAAAACATTTTTGAGTGAATTCTGTTTATTAAACACCACTGAGACCTTTTATATTAATTTTCAATCCTTTCAATAACTTGTTTTCCAACAGCACTAAATCACCCACCTCTTCTTCAGATCTTAATTAGGCCGTCAATTAGGTAAATCACATCTGCTTGTCCTTTTCACCACAGTTCCCCATGTACAGTAGCTCTGGATATTTTAGAGCACACATCCATGCTGGCAAGGCGAGATTGGCATTGCTCCCACTGATATTGCCACCCACCCTCTGTTTTCGCAAGGGTGCACACAGATGCAGCGGGGTTGAGGATCTCTTCTGCTGCAAATGAGTTGGGTTTGAACAAGGGAGTTACTCTTGGCTGAAAACCCCTTAGTACACGCAAGTATAAACAAAATCAGCAATAAACGTGATCAGTTTGCATGACTGTGTACTTAGACTAACGATGAAATAGTTGCCTGGGCTTAAACGCCTGCCAACTGCTGTCACTCTGCATATTCCATGTTGTGCACAACTTTTCCATAGCATGGAGAAGCAGGCACTGCTTCAAAGAGGATGCAGGTGTGGACTCACACCTGGCATGTTCAGACTTACCTCTTCACCCTGCAGGCCCACCATGGTGGTGGCACATAGAGTGTCATGAAAAACTCCCTCTGGCTTCTCAGTCACTCATACTGCTCGCTGGGTGCTGTGGACAAGGGACACCTCTGTTGAGCAAGCACTGCCTGAAGCCCTGCTGTAACTCTCTCTTGCTGCTGTTGCAGGGACTCAGGGTTTACGTCCCTTGTTTGCAATGGGGCTGAGCCCACTCAGGGGCCTTCATCAGTTTAATTGCAATTAAATGAAATTAAAGGTTCATGGGTTGAGATAAGGACAGGGAGACACTACTCACCGATTATTGTCATGGGCAAAACAGATTCAGAAAAGTTTATTTAATTTATTACCTATCAAATCAGACTTGAGTAATAAGTAAAAAACTCCAAATCTTAGAGCATCTCCACCCACCCTTCCGTTCTTCCCAGGCTCAACTTCCTTCCTGAATTCTCTACTCCCTTACCAGCAGCACAGGGGGATAGGGAATGGGGCTTGGGGTCTGTTAATCACACATCTCTGCCACTCCTTCCTCACAGGGAGGACTCTTCATGCTCCTCCCATATTCCAAAGCATGGTCCAACTCCCAGGAGATGGTCTTCCATGAACTTCTGAAATGTGGGTCCTTCACACATGCTGCAGTTCTTCACCAACTGCCCCAGCATTGGGACCCATATAGGACCAGATTGCTCCTATATGGGTCCCCCATGGGTTCACAGGTAACAGAATCACAGAATCACAAGGTTGGAAAAGACCATTTAGATCAAGTCCAACTGTACCTGACCTCTCCTTAACCATATCCCTCAGCACCTCATCAATTCATCTTTTAAACATACTCAGGGATGGTGACTCCACCACCTCCCTGGGCAGCCTGTTCCACATCCCAACAACCCTTTCAGTGAAGAATTTCTTCCTCACATCTAATCTGAACCTGCTCTGGTGCATTGCCCCTTTTTCAATCACCTGTCACTTGGCAGAAGAGACCATCGCCCACCACACAACCTCCTTTCAGGTAACTGTAGGTAGTGATAAGGTCTCCCCTCAGCATCCTCTTCTCCAGACTTCCTCAGCCACTCTTCATACAGTTTGTTCTCCAGACCCTTCACCAGCCTGGCTGACCTTCCCTGGAGCCGCACCAGGACCAAAATCTGCTTGTAGTGAGGGTCCCAGAACTGAATGTAAACCTGCTCTGGCTTGGGTTTCTCTCTACACAGGCTGCAGGTCCTGCCATGTGGCTGCTCCACCATGGCTTCCCATCAAGTCACAGCCTCCTTTGGGTGTCTCCACCTGCTCCAGTGTTGGGTCCTCTACAGGCTGCATATCTTCTCCACCATCATCCTCCATGGGCTGTAGAGGACAACTTGCTTCACCACGGTCTTCTCTAGGGACTGTAGGAAAATGTCTGCTCCAGCACCTGGATCACCTCCTCCTGCTCCTTCCTCACTGACCTGGGTACCTGCAGAGCTCTTCCTCTCACAAATTCTCACTCCTCTCTCTGGCTGCAGTTGCTGATGGTGATTTTTTTTTTCCTTCTTAACTGCATTATATCCAAGAAGTACTACCCCTGTCACTGGTGGCCTTGGCCTTGGCCAGAGGTGAGTCCACCTTGGAGATGGCTGGCATTGGCTCTGTCAGACATGAGGGGAAGATTCTAGCAGGTTCTCACAGAAGCTGTACCTGCAGCACTCTACTCCACCACCACCCCATCCCCCAACCAAAAACTTGCCACACAAACCCAATACAGACAAATATCTCTTACTCGTAAGATGGCTTTCACTTCAGTACCTCATAAATTCCTGTCTCTTACGTGACTGGAAACAATTGAGGAAAGAACATTTAAATTGGTTGAGGTTGCAAAATCTGGGTTTGGGATTATAGGTCCTGACTGAGCTCTTTACAGAGTCATTGCCACTAAGAAAATATAAGTATGCAGTAGATGCAAAACACTATTACTCAAAACCCCCTTAGAAAGAAATGTCTTATTGCACTTCCCGTTCTTGGAAATTACTCACCTAACATGAAAGGCAGTGTCCTTCATATTAATTTGCTTGTGAAACAGAATAACAGTATTACCAAAGAAGGCAGATCTTACAAGTATTCCTATAACAACTTGAAACATTTTAAAACGAGACATTTTTAAATTATACTACACTTTTCAAAACCCAGAAGATTGGTTTCAAATTTTAGTCATCAAAATTAAAAAAAAAAAATGTTATAAAAAGATTGCCTCTAAGATCACTGTGCTTCTATGTGACCTGCACTTGCTGACCTCTCTGCTCCTTGTTTTCTGGACTCCTAGAGCAAGTTTCTGAAGGCCAGGTTAAGAGAGATGCCAAGTGCTCAGAAAGCCGGGACTGGTGGGTTGGAACCATGAGAGAACATGCTAAGAGCTAAAAATTTCTGAGTCATCTGAAATATCAGGACCTCATCATCTCCTGTATTCATCCAAAGGTTGGAGCTTGGATTTTCTTGTGATTCAGTGTCTTGAGGCTTAAATAGCTAGTGTGGCAGGAATGCCATGTAACTGAGATGGGTGATGTCTGTGGAAGAAGCAGAAATAAGTTCTCCATGAGAATTAAAACACCATTCAGCAGCTAATTTGAATGATTGCTAAAATAGTCCAGGGAGTGCCTGGCTATGTGTTAGATGGGGAATGCCGAAGGTGCTGACCAAGAGTCTCTAGAGTGAAAACCAAGTGGCTGCTTCATTAGAGTGTTAAACCTTTGCAGTGGGTGTGCAAAGAGGAAGGTCACACCTTCATGGGCAAGATAGACATCTTTATTGTTCCCTTGGGCAAGATCCACACCCCGAATTCATCTGGTCCTGTGTAAATTAGGGAATACCTAAGGCATTACCGCATTTCTCTTTTTGAGGAAAAGAATGACACATATGTGACATTTGCCAATCCCACCACTCCACCACCTTCTGGAAAGCAGCAGGAGATAGTACGATGAAGGAAAGAGCTCCTATGGGAGCTGCAACACAGTAATAGTCCCAGGGCTCATGGAACCATAATATTGGCAATTAACTAATCTCTAATATTCTTCCATGTTTTCTGCCCTCAACCATCATCCAGTCTTCCCACGCTTCTGAGATGGAATGGATCACAGGAGCAATTATCACACACAGTGGGAAAGTTACCACCAGGTGATATATGACATCAAAAGTGCTTTTCCTTCCTAATTCCCAGCAATCCTTGCCTATCTCATGAGGAGGCTGTGAGGACTCCGGGAGCATTCCCCTCCAGGGTCCCTTCCTTTGGTGACATGGAGAGAGGCTTCCACACAGCCTGATGACCTGTCCCAGCCTTGGCCCATCCCCATTCCCAGGAGAGGTGCCTGATGCCCCAGGATGGGGCTGCGCTGGCTGCTTCCATCTTGTCCTGCTCCTGGCTGGGGCAACGGGACAGGAAGAGCGGTGAGGGACACCCAGACTGTGCAGTGCTCTGGCAGGAGGAGAGAGAGGTTTTATCAAATTTGCCTTGCTCACCTATTCTTTTCATTTTTAAAAAATCAGATTTCCATGTTAAAATAACAGCAAAGAAATGTTCTGAGCGAGTGCTACCGTCACATGTGGCTTAAAATTTTAAGTTAAATGTGGGAGAGAAAATCCTTTGGAACAGTATTGCCCAACCCTCATTTTCCACATTGATATACAAAAAACAGTGCACAACTATTGACCTTTTTTGATAGAATTAAGTGTTCTTTTTCCTGTTCTGAATCAATTCATCGTGGTCTCCTGAGCACAACAATGTCTGTCTGAGCTCCTGTTTGCAAGGCTGGACACTCTGAGACCTTTTTCTGGTGAGGACAGTATTCCCCAGCTCAGCATAATGCTGCAAAAGCTCAAGATTGTGCTTCAAGGATCAGGCAAGCCACAGTCTCTCCAAGCTAATCCTAAACTGTTGAACTTTAGAGTTCTCCTATCCCCAGACCAAGTGTCCCACCACCATTTAACAACTAGTTTTAAAGGTTTCCACCTCCTTCCCACCAGCCTCTCATCCTTATCTGTCCGCCCCTTCCTCTCCCTTGTGCTGATGCAACAGGCTGTGGGAGAGTGATGTCAAACAAAACAAGAGAAGGATCCAAGATAAAACATACACTGACACATGCACAAAACTAACCTAGGTTTTTGTCTTCCTTCTTTTTTTAACTCAAATTCTTCCTGTGGGCCCCAAGCTGGGAGCGCTGGCTGCAGCATAATCAGCCTCACAGAGACAGAGATGTTTCCTTCCGTATTGCCACAAAGACTCAGCTATTCTCAACTGTTAATTGCTGTCCTGTGGTCATGGACGTGACAAGCTCCTTCAAGGATTATCACTTTAATCTAGCATTAAAAAGTGTCCATAATAACGAGGAAAAACGGGGCCATACTCAATATTCACAGAAGTGCTGCCATCTGTTGTAACACCTTCCTCCATTAACTAGTTATATGCTTGTCTTTCCTGTTCCTCGCCTCCGTGTTTACTGTACTTTCCAAATGCTAGAAGTTATGAGTCACACACAACCAAAATGTTTCTCCAGCCCAGCTGCTTGTATTCTCCAGAGGTTTGTGGGTTTGGTTTTGGTTTTGGTTTTTTTTTTTCCCCCAGCCTTTCTCAGCTGCAGCAGGGAAGACTGTCTCTTCTTTAATTCCCAGATGAGTCATGATAAAAATAGTGTGTGGCACTTGTATTTCTACTAATGCACCTGCAGTATCATCTGTCTCCCAGCTATGAGGCTGCAAATTTCTGCACATATCTATGCATAAGTTAAAAAGCTTAGAACTCTCTGACAGCAAATAATATGCCTGCAACTCTTCAAGTTCTTCAGAAATGGTGCAGAGAGGAGAATGTCCTGAACAGTCCTGAGTGATGGAAAATACACACAACATTGTACAAGTTACTTTGATTCATGTGATTAGAGTTAGATTTAAAATCACATCATTCAAAACTTTATAGGCAGATCTCCACCATATTTTTACACTCATGCATTGCATATTCCACAGTAATGAATTTGTTTCAGTTATTCCTTTTTTGTTTGTAAGCACTTTGCTCTAGATATCGCTCGTCAGTGCTAGTTCTAGTTTCATCTCCAATAAAATATTTAATCATAACTTTTATAACATTTTAAATGAATTTTCAGTTCGCTGTGCCACAGTAAAGCATTCAACCTCGAATACATTTGTTTCAAACTAACAAATACAGGATGGCTGAATTTTCTATTTAGTATGATTCTGTCTAGGTGGTGATACCACTCAAGGTCCTCCTTGTTACCCTCCTATTCCTGCCAGGCACAGCCTCTGCTTGCAATTCTGCTCCTGTTCTGACAGCTCTGCCCATCCCCCTCCCCAGGACCATTAGCAAACTGCACAGCTTTCCTTCCTAACACAGAGCTGTTGCTTCTGGCGCTACTTCTTTCTAGCTTAACTACCTGGCAGGTTCTAGGACATAATTCTGAGGACTGTTTCAAGACCACTGTAAGTTATTTTTGAGCCCATACCTCATGGACAATGAAAAGAGAGTTGGATCATTTTGAAGAGTCATTTCCTCCTTTATCTTCTAAGTAATCTTACCGCTTGCTTCAATGTCTTGTGTTCAGTTATTGAATCTTGATGCATGCTGCATAAGTGGATGAGGAGGAACTCGATTGGTAGATTCAGTAAGTGGAGATAAACAAAGACTCAGGGAAAAAAAAAAGCAAAACAAAAGCAGCTTTGGGGGCACTTTAAATGTATGTCACGATCTCACAATCTCCTCCAAGTTAACAAATTGCATTTTAGAACTGTGTTTAGTAATTATTGCATTCATACCTCAGAAGTAAGACCCAGGCATTATGGTTGGTTGGAATTCATCTGAATAAATAGCAGTTTGCCACATTCTTAACAAAAACATTATTCATTAGAACTATTACGTATTAGCAGCACTGAATAACATTTGGCAATTGCTTTGGGTATACATTACTAAAAGGTCCACAGACGCATACAAATTGCTCTGTGCGCTAACATAAAACAGGGGCAATAATGAAATAGTAGAGTGAGTATTAAGCTCCAGGACTGCAGTTTTATTCTGCAAAATGTTCCTCTTGCAATTTGTAAACATCTTAGAAACTTGAATGTTTTTAAGCTATTTAATGATTGTTAGTCATGAGACTTGATTTGTATTTGCTGCAGGACCCACCTGCCCCTTTTCTTCTGCAAAGGGCATTAATCACCAGCTGAGTGAGTCAAATAATTTTCAGGCACTGCAACAATAATCCCTAAGGTCTTCAGAGTTTTTTTAACACAGATTCCTTCAAGTAGTTATCATAAAAAGGTACTTTGAAGAAAGTAGCCAAATGGGTGCCATGGCTAGTAGTTCTGACTGGTAGGTTATTAGGAAGTGCATAGATATGATGGGAGACTTTCTTGGAAGCTTGTTAGATAGAATTGGCATCTCTTCAAATCACTTGCCTCTGCCCCTGTGCATGGCTGTGGATTGCAGGAGAAGGAGAAGACACTTCTAAGACACTTTGAGAGCTGTCCTGAGGAGTAGGACTTTGGGTTTGTTGATGAAAACCTCAACACAAGCCAGCAATGTGCTCTTGCGGTCCAGAAAACCAACTGTATCCTGGGCTGCATCAAAACCAATGTGACCAGTAGGTCAAAGGGGTTGATTCTGCCCCTCTACTTTGCTCTCATGAGACCCTGCTTGAAGTACTGCATCCAGATCTGGGGTCCCCAGCATAAGAAAGGCATGGAGCTGTTGGAGTGAGCCCAGAGGAGGGCCAAGAAGGTAACCAGAGGGCTCTAGCACCTCACCTATGAAGACAGTCTGAGAAAGTTGATATAATTTAGCCTGGAGAAGGGAATACTCTGGGGTGACCTCATTGCTGCTTCCAAGACCTAAAGGAGCCTAGAGTGAAGATTTAGAGGGACTGCATACAAGGGCATGGAGTAATAGGACACAGGGTTATGGCTTTAAACTAAAAGAGGACACATTGAGGTTAGATATTACAAAAAAATCTTACTCTGTGAGAGTGGTGAGACCCTGGCACAGGTTGCCCAGAGAAGCTGTGGCTGCCCCCTCCCTGACAGTGTCCAAGGCCAGGTTGGATGGGGCTTTGGACAACCTGGTCTAGTAGAGGGTGTCCCTGCCCATGGAAGCGGGTTTGGAACTAGATGTGTTTTGAGACTGGGAAACAAAAGGAGATGGCCAACCTCTTCTAAGTGGTCTGTGGGGACAGGACAAGGGGCAATGGTCACATGTTGAACCACAGGAGGTTCTGTAGTGATTTGCGAAAGACCCTTGATGACACGAAGCTGGGAGGGGTGACTGACACACCAGAAGGTTGTGCTGCCATTCAACAAGATTTAGACAGGCTGGAGAGCTGGGCAGGGAGAAATTGAATGAGATCCAACAAGGGCAAGAGTAGGGTATTGCATATAGGGAGGAACAACCCCAGGTACCAGTATAGGTTGGGGACTGGCCTGTTGGAGAGTAGTGTAGGTGAGAGGGACCTGGGGGTCCTGGTAGATAGTAGGATGCCCATGAGCCAGCAGTGTGCCCTCATGGCCAAGAAGGCCAATGGCATCCTGGGGTGTATTAGAAGGAGGATGACTAGTAGGTCAAGAGAGGTCCTCCTCCCCCTCTACTCTGCATTGATGAGACGCACCTGGAATATTGTGTCCAGTTCTGGGCCCCTCAGTTCCAGAAGGACATACAACTCCTTGAAAGAGTCCAGCACAGGGCCACCAAGATGATGGAGTGGAACATCTTCCTTATGAGGACAGGCTGAGGGAGCTAGTTCTCTTTAGCTTGGAGAAGAGGAGTCTGAGGGATGACATCATTAATGTGTATAAATATGTTAAGGGTGAGTGTCAGGAGGATGGATCCAGGCTCTTCTCAGTGATGGCCACTGATAAGACAAGGGTCAATTGTTCCAAGCTGGAACATAGGAAGTTCCATCTGAATATAAGAAAAAAACTTTTCGCCGTGAGAGTAACAGATCACTGGAACAGGCTGCCCAGAGAGATTGTGGAGTCTCCTCTGGAGACATTCAGGACCGATCTGGACGTGTTCCTGTGTGATCTAATCTAGGTGATCCTGCTCAGGCAGAGGGGTTGGAATAGATGATATCTCAAGGTCCTTTCCAACCCCTACGACTGTGAATCTGTGAGATCTCTTCCAACCAAAACCATTCAACAATCCTATGATTTTATGATAATGAGCCAGTAAATTATTGCCCTTTCAAGAAGCTTACATTTTTCCCTGTCCAGAAGAGGTGTAGCCAGGAAGAAGGAGGTTTTTCTGTGCATGCAAACTTTTCTTATCATACAAAAACAATTTCAGAGGAAAGGAAGCTCTAACAAAACAGTTTCCGGCATCTCAATATAGTGTCTAGATACTTCTGAAGATCTAAAGAATCTAACTACAAACTTGCTGTAAGATGGTTCTACTGACCCAAAGGACAGAAAAAGGTTGACACTCCTCAAAAATATTGGAAATCCTTTATTTCCATATCAGTCTAATTTACTTGCTCGAGATCTTGCAGACAATCTCTGAACAAACAAGAAGTTGAATTTTGTTACCTTCAGTTCTAGTTTTATGACTTATGACTCCAGTCCAACCACTGAAATCTGCATATAATCTATAGGACCAAATAAAGACTCATTCCTTTATTGAAATGCAAATGGCTTCCAAAGCATCTGCTTCCAGTTCTGAAGGAGGTAATGTAGAAGGAAAGCATAACCACAAACACAACTAATTATTTCTTGTGATTTGGGTCATAATGGGCTATGGGCATTAACTTGTGGAAATACATTTGGGAGAACAAAATTGCTAAGATGGAAATGTGACCAGAGAGTGCTTTTTCTCTGGTGTTTGTAACAGTCTTTCTGGTATATGTTAGGATGCTTACAGGACAGCCAGGATTTCCTTGTTCTTAAAAGCAATGAGCCACTGGGGCTTTGGTGTCTCCAGACCAGTTCAGAAAAAATCATATATCATAAAGATAACCTTTATCACAAAGACTTCCTCCTTTATACTGGAAGTTATGTTTTGCTCTTACCATCAGTAGAATATATAGCAAATGAAATCTATCTGCGTTCATTGTTGTAATTCCTTGATGCAACTGCCTCATTTGCTTCCCATCAGCATTTTAGGGCAGTGTCTAATGAATCAAAAAATTCACATGTCATAAGGAACACTTGATTTCTGTTAGGCTTAAGAAAGATTTTTTTATAAGGTTGTGGTAACAGAAGACACTTACTTTGCCTTGAGAGAAAACACATTAGTTCCATTGCAGAACAGTAATCATAAAAGGGATAGGGGTGTGATAGAGAGTTGTAATTTATTGCCTTTGAGCATCTACTGTGAACTGAAATTAGCACGTTCTTATTATGGTTTCCAGTGATGAAGTATTTAATTACTGGGAATAGCACCACCTAACTATATTTTAGAAATGGCCATAAACTTGCCTTCTGTGTTTAAATTATTTGAAAAGATTTTTTGCATTCTAGCAGCCAATTTAAATAGGAAGAAGAATCTAGAGTTAAAGGCTGTCCAGATCAGTTCTTCTCAGGAAGGCCATGGCTTCACCTGAACTTTTGTACTAGCATAATTTATCTCCAATTCACAGGTACAATATTATTCACTCTTTTTATAGTCAGGCCACAGAATTAATGAAACAAAGTTTACATGCAGCCACAAACAGAATAACATCACTGCTTCTTGAAAAGGAAAGAGAAAGAGGGAAACTGGTTGATCAGATAAGATTGACCTTCATTTTGAGGTCCTCTTTGGAAGATGGGTGTGCAAGGCAAATATGCGACACATGGAGCTCAACTCTTAATCCCTGCAGTATTGGGTAAGTCATCTGGGAGAAGCATAGGTCAGAGCTGCTTCCAACAACAGCTGGTGAAGTCATTGATCATCTTGTCTTAGAGGGAGCTAACAGGCTGCTCTGAGCAGTAGCTCATCCCTCTGAGCCCCTGTCACTGCTCACTCAGTAGCACAACAAGTGGGAAAATAGGAGCCCTTCTGTCCTCTCCTAGGCAGGTGTAAAGGTATGGTTGGAAAGGGGACACCTCGGGTTACATGGGCAGTAAAAATGGCAGAAGGAGTACATCGTTTTTCTGTCTAGTAAAGATTGATAATTATTGCTCTTGAATCCTTTATTTTTATTATTTAATGAATAAAAGAAATAGCCAAGAGGAATGTTATTTGCGATATTAGATATTATTTCTTTATTATACAATACTGTTAAGATATTGGCATTGGAATTCATTGAACTGAAGTGTGGTGATCCAGAAAACACTGAGAAACCTGAGTTTCCACTTAAATAATGTTAGTTACATGCATCCATATACATGGATATACCAGTAAAATTGCTGGTAGGTATATTCATAGCATATATAGCACATCACCACGGAAAGACTGGCAGCCATGTAGAGAGTAAAACAAGTCTGTCGGTGTATTTTCTCTCACTGTACTGTGAAACTAAACAAAGAGTATTGTGCTGCATTGAATAATGCTTGAAAAGACTCTGGATTATATAATAAAAACTATATTTACTGAGTTTCAGGTTAACATGGGGCATCTGAAGAAAAGGATGATCACAGCCTTGCCTGTCTTTTAGCTGTAGGTAAGAGGGAGGTAGAGAAGGAACTATTCATGCTTTTAGCTTGAGTATCATTGAATTTAATGAGAGATGAGTGGCTAAAACCTTACACAACACTTTGAAGATACAGGGGTCACTCTCTCTTCTAGACTGTTGGAATGACTGATAAACCAACCAGGAAATATATACAGATTTTGAAACAAGTAAATAAGTCAGCATTGCAGTTACACTGGTATATTCAGCCAAATAAATCAAAACATTAGGGGAAATTTATTATGCAAAAATAGAGCAAATTATAACTGACTACGTGACAGCTGAATTGAGCTACTATGGAACACTTGAAGATATCTCCATCAATTTACAAGATGGCAATAAATAAAATGATATGATTTAGCAAGACAGCAGAGCTGGCCTTTAATTAATTTTATTTAATGTGCTTGTTCAGATGTAAATATGATATTAGAAAGCACCTATCTGAAGTGCCCTTTGATATTCAACTCACGGCACACAGATAATTACAAAGCTACAGCAGGGATGAACTCAGTCCTTGGCAACAACATAATGGTGCTGACCAACAAATAATTACAGAACAAAATGTTCTTCTCACAGATTAGAGCTACTAAGTTATCAGAGCCTGCCCTTACCTTCTCACCTCCCATCTCTGACACTCTTCACATGGTTATTTAACCATCTTGGCTCTGCCTGGAAGCATTCCTAGAGGCCAAGAGACTCAAGATACTCAGCACTTCGTAAAAAAAAAAAAGTCTCAGCTGCTCTATTTAGGCTGGTTTTGCATGGAGAAGGAACTTGAGGGTGGAAAGGTGAGTGATCAGACTCTAAGTACCTATTTCCTATGACAATAGTCTTCAGAACACACTGGCAAATTGAATGAGGAGTTGGGAAGGTTGCTGAGCACTCTTATCTGGCAGAAATACTTTGCTTTGTCATTTTCTCCTAGGACCATTGCCATACATATTGTTGCCTCCTAGAACAGCCTCCCAGTCTTGAACTCACAGTTGGTTGTCACAATTCACTGTCCCTCACCCCAAGTTAAGGACATTTATGGCCATCAATACCCACAGCTTTATTAGAACTCACTACTCCAGATGAGTCCTTGTGCAAAGGAATGGAGTATTGCAGCAAGCCATAACAATCCAAGAGAAAATAAGATCTCTAAGGGGACATTTTTCTTCGCACAAGCTGGGAGGGATGAAAAGATGAGGTGCTTTTGGTGCACCAAAGTTTTTCTTCTCTGAAGAAAACATATTTGTCCATTTGTGCATATTGACCTTGATGATTTTTAGACAATGATTCTTGTCACTAGCTACTATCCTGGTTACACAGAAGTAGCCATCAGCATCTTAGTCCTGCATTCATGTTCATATGAGCATGTTCTTGACTATGAAAAGGGTAGTGAGGGATTCACATTTGTTGTGCCTGAATGACTTGAATGACATTTTCTCAGTTTAGAAGCATCTCCACTTGCAGACTCAGCTTGGGATCTGAAAATCAAGCTGTGCATTTTCTGGCTCATACAGCTTTGCCATTAAAACTTCATTACATCAAATTCTGCTCACAATTAAACCTTTACAAATAAATTGCCCTCTGAGTTTGCAAAAGAATAGTTGAGAAGGCAACATTTGGTCCTGGAACTGGAAAGCATTTAACAAATCTTTTGGTGATACATGAGCCAGAACAGAAATCAGCTTTTTTCTCTCATACCTCTGTCGACACTAAGAGGTGAAAGAAAAAAAATGTTGTAAAAATGTATCTTAGTGCTAAATACATTGGATAAAAGTACAGACAGGGAATAGATCAATTGAGTGAAAGGTTACAATTTTTTGACAGTCACTTTCCAGAATAAAGACACGTTTTAAGAAAGACACAGGTGTGTGTTGGAAGAACTTTCTTTTATATATGAAGGTGAGTCAGACTGTCTTGGGACTTCATTTGCTTAACTGACAGGCATAAAATAGGATTCTGACTAGTATGGCAGCTCCTCTAGCTTCATATGGGAGTTGAAATTGAAAGTAATAAAAAACTATAATGTTAATCACTCCTTTATTAGAGCAGGGACTAAGGATCAAGGGGCCAATGCTCTTTCTTTGTCTCTTTCATTGAATCCTTAGCCAATCTGAAAAAAATATTAACTTAAATATCAGTTTGATGTTCACAGATGGGTATTACTTGGTCATGAACCTCAGGGCCAGGCAGTTTCGGTTGCTGGGATAGCAGCCCAAAATGGCCAGCTAAACTGTCTCGTAAGCCCACATACAAACAAGACACCTCATTATTTCTCACATGAGGGCAGTGCCAAGACATAGGACTGATGTATAGAATGTGAAAAACAGCATTTCAAAGCACCTGGTGTTTGAGGAAAAGAGGCTCAGACAGTCCTAACTCTTTTCCTAGGAAATTATTTCTGTATCAAATGTGATATCCAGGACAAATTGTTGTACCATGCAGGGCATATACACCATGTTTCAAAGGAGGTCTAACCTCGTTAGCATCAAAAGGGTTTTGTTATCCTGGGATCATCGGAACTCTAAGGCTTCCCACGTCGCTGGGGACAAGGGTGAGCATCAATGTACCGAGAAAAAGTTTCTCTTTCGATCACTGTTTTTTCCTGAGGCTGCAGCAGCTGGTGCTGCACATCAGGACAGCTTTCAGAACAGACACGAGTCCTAGTGTTATTCATCCCTCTCAAAACTCTTTCCTAGTCCTGACAGCAAAGTTGGAGGTCCTGTCCCTGTGCCTCTGAATAAGAAGTGGTTGGTCTATCCAGTATGGCTGGCTTGAAGCTCCCAGAAAGCTAAGTGCAGTAGTATTCACCCACTGCGAAACATGTTGGCTCATGCATTTTTTCAAACTTGTGCAATGTTTATGCTAACCCACGTGACAATAAGATTTATAATGAAAGAAAACAAAAAACTTTTCAGCAAAATAACAGAATTCTTTGTGCACTCAGCACTCACAAGCAATCTTTTCGTTTATTAAGGCCTGCAAATTGAGCCTGAAAATGCTCTCTGGGCATGAGCTGAGCTGAGACTTCAGAGGATGCACACATTTTGATCCCATTTCAACTTACTTGCAATCACATGTCAGCCACCTGTCTCCTTCCTTGAGTTTCTATTAGCCCAGCTGGACCTTTTTTTTTTTTTGGTAAAAATAAGGATTTCTATGAAAACCAGATGTACCATCTGATCCAAACTTTCCTGGGTAAATAAACTCTCACTCTGTTCCATCCACTTAGTTATAATATACCAAACCATCTCTAATGGAAATGCTTTCACAGGCCATTTAATAAAAATAAGTTCCTGGTCAAGAACTTGATCCTGTCTGCTAGTGCAGGAAGTAGTGACAGGAGTCACTGTGCCTTGGTTGGCACCTGTTCTTCCTGTGAGCTGTGGTGATGTCTTCTTGGATGAGAGAAGAGCTCAGCAGAGGTCATGAAAGTCAGGGAAAAGCCTCAGGTGGATTCTGCAGCCCAGAATTTAGTGTCAACATGAGGAGCACAGGAGAGTATTGGGCATGGAGGTGTTTGGAAGGGAACATGAAGCAGAGTGGTTCAACCATTCAAGAGAGAATGAAGCCACGGAGCAACTGATAACAATAGGAATATTTGCAGACAAAACATGCAGAAGAACAGCATTTTCCTACCTTGTTGCCAGTCCACCCTTTCCTCCACCTCAGGCAGGGAAGCCAGATGTCCCTGAAAAACAATTCATTAAATTGATGTAACATAAGACAATTAATTCTCAGTGGCAACATTTGGTGCAGCCATTGGTTGTGTTCACATCACAGACACCCTGCCCCACGGCAGCGGGGGATTGCTGAGATCTCATAGGCAACCGGTCAGGTGAAGCAGTAAATGCAGGGTTTCCAGCACACAGATCACAAAACACTATATTAATGTGGATCCACCCTTGTCTTTTGTTCCTCCAGCTCTCATAGTCACCTCAAGAGGGGCATGATAATGTGCTGCTTCTGGCTGAGAAGCAGGAATCAGGAAACTAACAAAACAGTACTGAGGTAATTGGGGCTGACTCTTTGCTCTTTGACTAATAGACAAAATTATTTGGGGTGGCTTCATCTGCCAAAATGAATAAACAAGTACTGATTAGTTTAGGAAGAATGTGACAATCCTTTGTGGAAAAAATAATTATTCCAGTTATTCTCTGTTAAGGAGAGACTGTGGCTTTTACTGTCATCACTGATGTCAATGATCTTTGAGATAGAGCTGACCATGGCATTTTTTTCAGTAGATCTGTAAAAATATTTTTTATTTCCTTAGATTTCCAACATAAATAGATTCTGCTTAACCATGTTTACATCGCCTCATTCTATGCAGAACTGAGAATCTTAGAGGAGGACAGCAAGCTATTCTAGGAATCAAATTAAATTAGTTCTATATTTTAAGAAAAGAAGAAAAGAAAGGAGAAAGACATATACTTGTCACTGTATTCCAAGTATAGATGACTACAGTCCACTTGCTCTTGCTGGCAGCGGTTTTTATTTTCAATATTTTAAAAAGCTTACCAAGAGCTTTTGCAGACAAGTGCAGACCAGGAGACTCCAGAAGAGCTCTGGTGAGAAGCAAGGCACTGGCTGACCTCTATGGGAGGAGGGCAGCAAGTCTGCCTGTGAAGGCAAGTAATTTCTGGCCCAGTGTGCCCAGTATCTTGCTCCTGGGAGAGGCAGAGCCTCCCTAGTAAGTTTTCTGTGCTCTAAAAGCAAAGCTTCTCATGGGACCAGGTGAGGGAGTTGCCTCTGGTGAGGCAGCAGCTCTTATCCCACAGCTCTAAATGACTTGAGGCAACAGCCAGAGACAGGAAGGTTGTTGGAGCTGGAAATCCATGAACCTCCTCTTCAGGGACACAAAATATTACCAGTCAGCTTCAGAGAGAAGGAGCTGGATGAATCTAAAGAGATCTAAATGATGTTACTCTTTTTTGCAGCTCTTCTCATTGCTCCCTCCCCAGTTTTATCAGAGCTTCCCTTGGTCTGTGTGTATTTGAACAGAGGAATGGAGAGTGGGATGACAGTTGGTCACACGCAATTTTTTATTCAAGACTCAAACTGCCTGTGGTTAGTTTCAGGAGAATTTCACAGTAGAGCATCTTGTCGAGAACAAGGTGAGGGAACAAGGGAAAAATAAGTCACCTGATATGTAGGGTCTCAGAGAAGCAACCTTGGAAACATACGAGTGTTTGGGAACAGCTAGGAACAGAGAAAGGAAGCAGAGAACAGCTTTATACTGTAATATCCATCCTTGGAGGGTTCTCTACCCCTGTAACTCTTAACTTCATCTTTGTCCACTCTCTAGTGGATCAAAGTAAACCTCAGGAACAATCAGTGAGAGAGGGCACAGCCACTGCACACTGCTCTGAGCCCTCCAGCTGCAGCCTGTCCTCATGGGCAGTCCGAGCACCCTCTCTCCTGCCCTGTCCCCACTCCCAGAACTGCTCCGTAAAAGCAGGCATTTACAAACACTGTCTGCTGAAAGCATGTGGATAATCTCTCTGCAAAATGTGCCTTAAGGCCAGAAAAAATGAGTTTTCCCATTCTGCAAAAAAGGAAATGCAATGAAAATTAAGTGACCTGCTCAAGACTGAAGAGGAAGCCTATACTGGAGGATGGAAGAGACAGTAGAAGTCACACAGTGCATTGCCCAGGGTGAATCCTCTCTGAAGGGCCCACACATCTTGTGAGGATCTTCTGCTCACAGGGGGACAATCACAGCGTCAGCCAAAGAGGCAGAAGTGTTCAGTGACATTTCTCTTAGAACTGAGGTCTCAAACCTGTTCAGGTTCCCTGAAAAATTTCTGGACTTGGCTTAAACAAACAAAGGGAGCTCTGCTTCTCACAGAACACAAAATCCATCCCCAGACAGGCCCAGAGAGGCCATGAACTAAATGTGGTCTTAAGGGAAAGCAATGACAGGATTTTTAATCTAAGGCTATTCTTTTACCAGATCCCAAAATGCTGGCTTAAGGTTGATAAATTAGAGATTAGAATACATACAGAGTTTTCAACAAATTATTCAGTCACGGTGTATTGAAGGATTTTTTAAATAGAGAATTAAATGCATTTTTAGAAAATATGTAATGTCTTAGAGCCACTCTGGAGTTGGAACAAAACATGTTTTCTTTATTTAAAATGTAATTTTTATGGATGCATTAGACTTGGAGCCAGAGAAAACATTTTTAACTGCTGAGGTTTTACAGACACTCTATAGTTAGGAAGGAAAGCTGAAAAAATATTCTGCCTGGCAGATTTTTTAACGCTTCATTTAAAAATAAAATAAAAAAATAAAGAATACTCCAACCCTTCCACCTGTACCAAGGTTCATCAAAGTGAAAGAGACATCTTTTATACCATCCATCCTTGCTGCAATGACCCCAAATTTGGGACAACTTGTCATGTGAAAAGAAGGAGCTACCTCTTGGCTGAGGACCAGAGGAGAAACACTGGGGCCAGTCCTTGGTCCACAACTGTGCTGAACATCCTTGCTTAACTGGAAGCCTCAGTTTCTTGCATGTGAAATAGATGTAAAAAGCCCTTCCTTCAGCCTGATTCATTTAGATGTGTTGGGAAGCAATTTGGGCTGTCTCTGTATCTTGTTTATATAATGCCTTTTGCAGAGGAACCACCAGGGATATCTGCTTTTTTTTAGATAAATCAAGGCAATTGCTGAAAATCTGTTTCTGAAGGTTAAAATGTGACTGTTCATTTGCTTAAATGAGTAAATAAAAGGGCATAATGTCTTGATTTTTTAAAACTAATCAGTTCCCCTGTCCAAGTAAACTGTTACACCCAGAAAAGACCTAAGGAAGGCCCCGAAGCAGACAGGATCTCCCAAACATCATCATGCTGGGAAAGCATAGGGCCTGACACAGCATTTCATGCCGTGCTAGAAGAGAAACACATCTCAAACTCACATGTATCCTGGTGTCTCTGTTGAGTCAGAGTTAAAAGAGGCTCTCTATCCACGTTTCTACACATATTTTTTTTGTGTTGACATTTTTGCACGTGGTACCTGCAGATCTGTGGGTGAGAACAGATCCTACTGATGAACATATCCTATATGAAAAGGCAGAGGAACAGATGTACTTTTTGTTTACATGCACAAAGAGACTAATCTACTCAGATGAATAATGGTGTGCTGGTCTTCCTCACTCATATGAGGAATTGTTCTGAATGGCTTGATTTTCATGTGCAGTAAATCAGAAGTCTGGCATCTGCTCCTGCACTGTGTTCAGTATAGGGTCACTGAGGTTTGGTTTCTCCATAGAGCTCTTGGAGGTGTTTTCTTTGGAATGTGAATTCCTGAACTGGGTGGCTTTGTCTGTAGCACAGGGCAAAAGGCCATACTGCAATTGTATAGACCACAGAAGCAAAGAAAATAGGGCTGAAAAACAGCAGGAAAGGCCATTTTACCCACTCCCTTTCTTCATGAGAAGATCAATATTATCAAACTAAGAACTCGCCTGACTCTATCTGAAAACAAAACAAACCAAAAGTTATCTGCAACGATGATCAAACTTTTTCTTTCAACACTAGAACTGACTTCTGAGAGATAGTACAGCCCACCAGACCTCAGGATCTGAAGTTCACCACAAGACATGAGGTAGTCTTTTCATCTTTCCATGTTGCCAGCTTGCATTTTCTATGCTGTGAATAGTACTGATCTCCTAGTCTTATCCTAGGTCATATGTAGACCACTCTTAAAATGAGTAATGAAGATTTGGGGTTGTTGTCTGTCTTCAGTCCTTAGTTTTTAACTACAGACTGCATGCTCTTTTCATAGTACAGCCTTTTGCAAAGTACCTGGAGATGGCTTGGCATGATGAGATACCAGACAACTTTGGTGTGATGTAGAAATCATCAGTGTGGACACATTTGTGAAAACAACACTCATGTTCGTGAAGGGAAAATTTTCTATTTTTTGAAAGAAAAAAAAAATAGAGAGAGAAAGCAATAGGCAATACATAATTTCATTCATGTGTTAATTGTAACTGTGCCAACGGAGTCCATTATTCCAATTTCTCTTGTGTGGCCAAGAATGTCTCATTCCTACTATAGGACTTAGCCACCAAATTTAGAGAAAAAAAAAAAAAAAAAGAAAAACACTAACAACAAGCACGCAGTCGTGGTGAGAAGGAAATCAAGTGATGAAAAGAAAATCCTCTGATGATGTCAGTGTCAAGAATTACATGCCAAAGATCAGCTCTTATCAGCTCTGAGAGGTTGTTCTTCAAGGGTGCTTTGGCAGACAAACATAACAAACAAATGCTCATTTGGGATCTTTAGGAGCCCACATAATTAGGGGCTCAGAGAGACCAGGGAAAGAAAGGAATCCACTACTCATATGATTTAAGGGATGGGCAAAATTTAAGGTAAGAGAGGAAGGTGAGGGTGAGGAGAGGTCTAGATGGGTAGCAGTCTTTAAGATCACGGAAAAGGATGGAATACAGAAAGGTAAGCTGCCAGAAAGACCTATTGAAGACAATCAGAGCATCCAAAGGTATATGCTTTTTTCCCAGAATAACTTTTAGAGAATTGTGAGAAGAGCGTGAGGTTTGGTGAGGGAGCACCAGGGAAAACAGGGAAATCCTGAGGTTCATTTGTTGCAGTGAGACTGCTGCCCTGACTGAAGACCTGCTGCAAAAGCTGAACCCAGGACCCAGAAAAAATGGCAGCCTGGATCGTGGAGATGCTGTAAGTAGGTCTTAGGGAAAAAATTATGAAAATTTATAGGCAATTATATGTGAGAAAGGAAGGGAAGCAGGCATTTAAGAGCAGCAGCAGTGTAGGGACAAGGGCAGTGTACTTTTGGGGCTACAGAGGAATGTTGTCTCCTTTGCAGTTTAAGTGCCAGAACTGCTCAGCTTTGCTTCATGGTTCTCACACCTATTCTGCTCATGAGACAACACTTTAATATCACCAGATGTAACCCAGATGGTACATATTAATTTATATATGGATGCTGGAAAATACATATATACTTCCCATTTGAAGTCTTTTAAGTATGATTTTTATATTTATTTGAAAATTGTTCATTTTTATTTGATCCATAAGGCGCCAAAATACAGCTCCCAGGTGAATGAACATTTATCTATTCTGCCCTGAATGATTCCAGGTTTCTGTGAGACTACTTTTGAAGGTGTGTGCACATTTCATTTCAGAAATGATTCTCACTGGCTCAACAACAATGTGTTACTGTCAAACGTCCATTATTATGCTGAATGGAAATGCTGGGGAGATAAATTTAGAACATCTTTCATCTCATTTTCAATATTAACAACTGTTCCATAGACTTGCCAGCAGACCCAAGTGTATGACAGAAGAGAATGCCTTGATTTAAGTATTTAATTATTTTTCTGTGTCAAACTTGATTTGATAAGTAATAATAATTGGAGTTGGACATGAGCTTCAGATAATCAAGCAATGGAGCTCACCCATCTGACAGAGCAGGACAATGAAGTGGTGGTGGTGTTTGTCATAATAATCTAAGTAGCATAAGCAACAGTATTTCCCTGATGTTTGGAATCACAGATAAAGGTGATGAAAAATAGAAGATGTACAATAACTACAGGTTATTGTACATTGTACATCAAAAGTGTATGAAAGGACAAACTGCATTTCTCAGTTGGTAGCTCCTAGTTATTCCTCCACTTCATTTCTTGTCCTCTGCTTCCATCCCAAAGTGAATGCCATTTCCACAGCTGCATTTTCTAGGCTCATAACTGGAATCCTGTTTCTGCCAGAGGTAGACCCTTTACGCCAGAGAGCAATAAGGAGTAAGCAATCACCTAAAGATATCAACAATTAAATAAATACGTTCTGTTTAAAGCACTAACTCACAGAGTAATCTGCTGTTATTTTTGTTGTATAAAAGCAGTGATACAGAAGAGAAGACAAATCTAAAACAACCCTTAAGAACAACCAGAAAAGGCCTTTTTTCAGGCCAATCTGGTCAATCTTTCCAATAAAACACATTCTTCCATGAGACTACAAAAAAAGTTTCCTGGAAGAACCACATTTCCACCAACAAAGCAGGCAGCAGGAGTGGTGCAAGGATGGAAGGTCATCTTCCGTGTGTGTGTCCCAAAATGTTCATTGTGGAATGCTCGTCCCACATACTCAAAACTTCGTCTCTCCCAAAGTCCATTAAAATTGAGACTTACACCCTTCCTTCCCACTAGTCTGTTCAAGGTTGCTTCACTCCTACCAACACCTCTCCCATAACCAGAATGTGCTTACCAAAAATGGTTGGCTCTCTTTTCATAGCTAGTAGGTGCAAATTTCCACTCTTATTTGAGGCAGTGCCAGACAAAGAAGACATCTTTAAAAAAAAAAACAAAAACAAAAACAAAAAAAGCCCTGCGTGTGGTTAGGATGTTTGTGTTAGAATAAAGAGTGAAATGACAAATCATTCGGCCTACTTCAGGATGGAAAACTCTACCGGTTCCGGAACTAGGGCAGAAACACCTCCTACAGACCTACAGACATTGTTTTATAGTTTTCTGGTGTCAAACTGAACAATTTGCTGTTGAGAGTTGTCAGAGAACAGTCACTTACTTATTAGATGCATTGCTGGTCTGATGAGATAGGGCATTGCCTTTACTGCATGCCACCCATCCCTAAGTATTCTCCTACTAAAATGATATTTAGCTACTTTCTATAAATCCACTGCTAATTCCAGTTTTTATTCTCTAAGTTCTTTCTGGTTTGTGACGTTCAGTATTTTCAGCATCCTTTTGGTTATGCCAAACTCTGGCATAATCATTCAGGTCTAGTCACATAGGGGGTACAGTCACATCTGGAGAAAGTACCAAGGATCTTCCCAGCAGTGAAGGATTAATGCCTATGAGGAGGACTATAAGGCATCCTGCAGTAGCACTGGCACACATTTTCCAGCAATCACTGTCCAGTGCTTTGGAAATAAACATTCCAGTGTTATGCTGCTGCCTGTTGAATATCTTGGCATTTATCTCACAGCAGAGACCATTCGCCTGTGCCAGGGTTCTGTTCCATTGACGATGTCTCTTAATTGCCTTGTTGTTTAAATAAACAAGACGAGATAATTAAGAGGTAATGACAAAGAAATGGGATGTTAGTGATAATGGTAGTAGATCCCTCTTCCACTCTAACTTTGCTATCTAGAGCAGCCCAGACTGTCTACATTGAGCCTCACAGAAACCTTTTGAGTTTTGAAAGGTGCTTTTTGTCCTTCCTGTTTATCTGAATTAAATCAGTAAATGTCTGGAAGAAGACCTCAGGACTGGGAACCTGAGATGACTGGGTTACGGTTTTGGAAACTCTGAGGGACTGACTGCAACACAAAGAGAAGTGATTCTGTGCAGAGAATGACCGGGCAGAAGGAGCTGAGCTGCCTTTCTGCTGCTTCACTGGTCCCAGTAGTCCAGTACTGGCAAACCTGAGTGGTCCCATTCCTGCTCCTGACCAAGGCTGTTCAGCCATACAGCCTTTTTAAGGGCTGGCAGACAGGAATGTCTCCCTGCCGACCCCAGCTGCCTGGGCTGCTGGTGCACACACGCCTTTTCCGTGCCTCTGCTTGCACTTTACCTTGCTGTTTCCCCATACTGAAGACTAATGAAAAAGTCTGCAGTCATCCTTTCAGCAGTCCATTAGGCAAAAAATAACTGAAGTGGGATGTTCAGCTATTCAGAGCTAGGAACAAAGCAAATTTTTAGTGTATTCATACACCTGGGGTAGATCAGCTGTTGTCCTGTTCCCCCAACAGGGGCTAACAAACAAAAATACAAATCCTACAAGATTGAATACATGGAAGTCTGGGGGTATTTTTTCTGACTGGGGCTCCTGAGAAGCAATGAAGAGTGGAAACTGATGGATCTTATTGTTTGTCTGAGATTTTTTATTTATTTTGGTACTTCGTTGTGTATCTATTTGACAGTGACCAGTTCTGCAGATGATGATGCCATTGAGCATTTCATGGGATCAGAGCAGATTATTCTGTCAGAAACACATAGCTAAATGCCAATGTAAGAACTTCTGCTTAGCGAAGTGTAGTCGTGTAAGGAAAGAGAAAGTTCCTTTGAACTTCTTTGAAGTTCCTGTTCTCTATCCTGGCTTCCAGCTTGGCTGTACACTTTGCTTCAAAGACTTAAGCAGTATCTGAACAGATTTACTTCCAGTTGTCTCAGTCCCAACATCTCTCATGCTGGTTATTGATATTGATCTGACAAGCTCTGTGAGAGGTTTTCAGGGTGTTCTAGTGTTAGCCTCAAACTATTCAAGCCAGATGAATGTAAAAAAACATCATGCAGCCTTTGAGCCTGATTTTGTATCTATTCTGGAACAGAATACACCTCACTGAAAAAGTTTTAATACCAGGAGTAAAGAGTTAATTTGTGAGACAGAGGTGCAGTGTTTGCTTCACAATAGTGTCTGCCTCTATCAGGAGTCAGCGGCCATGAAGGACTTGGAGGAGTAGCTATGTAGTCTTGTTAGATACTCAGACACTGAAGATGAGAATAGAAATGTACAACCTTTCTGAGTATGGGTTTGATTTCTTCATATTGTGTATAGTTTCACAGTTAACCAAAGGAGGCCTTAATTTTAAAAATTAAGGAAATATGAGAAAGATTGTTTCTGGTGTCATGGGAGATCTACCAAGTCACAGATAACAATTTCAAACCTCCTTCTGGCAACAGTGGCAGTGGCTTGTGTCAGGTAGGCATGAGGAGGATGACGAATGACCGTTGGCTTCAAAATATTTTTAGCAAGACTGAAGTACTTACATGATGCCACAGAGACATTAGGAAATTCTATAAGTCTTTTCAGCATTGACTTTTTTATTAGCTATTATCTTCAGGGTTACAGATTAAGTAGGTTGATTAATATGTAGCTTTTATAAGGTTTGGGCTTATGTTAGAGGTAAATTAAACTGCAGCTCAGGAAAGACTGATTTGTATAATATTTCCATATAGCAGACTAGGAAGATGATTTATTGCATTGAGCAATTTGATTAATTCAGTAAAATAGTTCAATAGCAGAACCAAACCTGAAACCTGTATCCTTCAGATATACAACATGCTGTTTGCATAGTATGCTTAGGTTGTTCTTTAAAGGATAATGATTAGGATGCCTATTTCAGGCAGTTTGGTTAGAGAAAATGAGGATACATGGTATATGGATCACCGGTAGATATATGACACATATGGGTGTGTGAACTAAAAATAACAGGCAGGGAGATTTACAAAAATACAGGAGTACAGGGGGCTACAATTCTGCCCACACTAACACTGCTTTTGAGAAGAAGATACTTTTAGACAAATGTCTACTCCCATGATTTTTTTTCAATAAAAATAGGGGGGGTTTGTCATTTCATATTCATATATTTGATTCTGTCTTGCATTTTGAATTCATTCACAGGCAAAGACATGGGTTCATTTTATTCATGGGAATGGGAACTTTCTATGCCCCTATCCCCCAGGAAATCTCCTGGAATAATAGAGGAATTGAGTTTTAAAATAAGTGTTGAGCATCTGATCAATTAACTATGCCACTATTAGAAAGAAACAAAGAAAAGAAAAATAAAATGGAAGCTTATTTGCATCTGATTTGCATTATCCTTGTGAACATTGATTCCATTTTTATTTCATTACTCTTAATACTATTCAGATTGCAGACTGTAACCTTGCTGCACATTTACAGCTGAGTTTCATTGTTCATTTAATCATCTCAGGTGTTACTGAAATAGGGAACACTGCTGCTTGAAAGATTTCCCCTGGGATTCATGGGAGCTGCTTGTATCCTGAGACTGGATGGGGCAGCTGCAGATATGTTCTGGCAGTGCAGCTCTGAATTTTGATGATCATCTGTTGAAAAATCACATGGGCCATCTTGTGTCAAGACCATCATTGCTGTCTCCTCCTTTTAGTCAGCAATTTGTCTTCCAGCTTTCTACTTAGGTTATGTCTTTTTCCTCTCCCTCCCTAAGCCCTTGCTTCAGCTTAAATATTTGCCATAACATTTACCTCTCCCTTGTTCCTCTCAGAAGCAAACTCAGTGTCAACACTGTGCAGGTATGCTTGAACCCAGCAGATTATTTTGGTGAGCTTGATGGTGAGTTACCAGAGGAACCTTTGTTAAACATAAGTAACTGGAATTTACCACTTGGGTGTCTTTGTCAGGAACTGGCTTTCTTTCCCAAAGCATTGCTTGCCCTGGTTCAGGGATCCAAAAAGTTATCAGGCAGTCATACCAGTGATTTCAAACTCTGTTTTAACTAATATGTTACAATGTTTGTTTAAAACCTGCTGTGTCTGCAAGCTAGCCCGCATATAAAATTATTTGTCACTGAATATTTGCTGAAAGCAAACACAAAAAAGCATTATCAAGTCCTAAGTTAATTTGTTTAAAAATTTAAGCAAATGGCAGTGAAAAATGTTTTGAAACCTTTGTTTAGTTGTAGTCTGTTTCTATTGACATAGACCTAGAAGAATCTTCTCACTGGGAGCTCCGATCTGCTGTTTCCATTTGAGTTCTTCAAATCAAGTTTTTTTCTCCATTTTTGACAGGTAAAATTGTACTTGGATGCTTACATGATGACATTTTAATGAAGAAATGAATGAATAAATAAAACTGTAAAAATTTCCCCTCAGGCATCAAATTTGCTAATTTTAATGCTGGAAGTGAGGGTTAAGTGCTATGTGACAGAAACTGTACCGGTTGTTGCAAAAGGAGCTGCTCGTTTTGATCAACAGCTAAACATTTGCTTTCGAATCTTGAGACTCCAGTCCCAGTTGGAGCAGCAACCTTTCCCCTATAATTAATTTTTGTGTGCTGTAGTCCATTAGAGAAGAGAGTGACAGCCTCTGGACACAGATTACTGTCTTATGTATGGCCCAAAGGAACATTATGGTCTTAATTAAAGGTGGCTCAGTATGACAAGCATTGCAATAGTTTAAGCATTTTTAATACTGTGCCAGTACCTAGCCACCTTAAAAGAATTCTGGTATCAAGCAAACTAAGTAATTTAAAGGCAGCTCATGTTCTCTGTAAGTTTTGCAGGACTGCTATTGGGAATACTTGATAATTTATGAAGGCTTACACCACCAAATTAATTACATTTTCCTGATGCCACATGTCTTTTTCATACAAGCTAGCTTTGAATTATAAGTAACAATATTGTCCTTGTTCATTCCTTCAGTACAGGAGACAGCTTACTAATAACACTGGTAGAATTCAGTTGCTGTGTTTTAGAACTGCCATTTATTAAAGCATCGCTACAGTTAAGGCGGTGCATGCTCCCCTCACATTAACCCTGAATTCTGCTGTGCATATTACAGAATCTTGGTTCTGAAACTTCTGTGTGGAGCTGATTTGGGAGCATTTCTGTATACAGTTTGGAAAAAATAATTTTGCAGGATGTGGACAGTGTTGACTTGCTGTGACATGCAGGAGGTATAAAGCCACATACTCTACTGTTTTCTGTGGGAAAGAGGTTATAACACAAGCCTCTCTGTGACAAACAGAAACTCCTAGGGGTCCTTCCCATAGATAACTCATTGTTTGCTGTTGTCAGTGGGCTTCCTCTAAGGCCTTGCAATCTTGACTTGTGCCTGGGTTTTGTGTAGTAGATAGATACTTCTTGGAAAGTCTGACAAGCTCTCCTAATGAGGTTGGCTTAGGAAGAATGAACATTATTCCATTGTGCTCTTTGGGTTGGGTTGTTTTTAATTAAAAAATAATCCAAATAGTTAATATACTAATACATATAACCCCTGAATTTTCAATTAGTAATGAGAGAAGTAAATGTAACAACTATTCTCTTAATTATCATTTTAGAACACTGAAGATTCCTTTTGTGCCCCTTCCACTTTATTATTTTTTTTTCCTGATGTGTAGGAATAAGATAGAAGTGAATCTAGGGCTGCTTTCAGAATAATTCTCAAGAGAATGATTTGCATTATGAAACATACTTGCGCTATACACTTACTTAAAATGGAAATTGGATTTGAGGTAAAATTCCAGGAGGAGAATTTTTTCACAGGAAATTCCACTTTTCTGCAGTTTCTTTGCATTCTGAAGTCTGGTCCATGAAAGAAACCTTGCTGTTATGAAGTTTCAGCAGACTTGGGGTGGTTCAGTGGTCTGGTACTTAAGATCAGTCTTGAAAGACAAACATAAAGCTGCTTCCATCCAGCAAAGAGCAGAAGAAGAAAAGAATATTGCTTGGTCTGTCCTCATCCCTTTAAGCAAATAATGAATTTCAAAACTAATTGAATTGTGTAAATAACATCATTCTAAAATAATTTATTTTATTCTCCAAACAAACAAGTATACCACAGGTTCAGTCAGACTCGAAAATGCAATAAGGAAAATTAAATGCAAATAAACCCTCTTAATGTAACATTAAGGGTTAGATCTTGGCAAATCAGTGGCACTCAGAATGTATTTTGATGTTAGGTCTACTCAGAGTGGGCCCCAAAACAGCAGATCCCAAGCTAATTGCAGCCTGGTTATTTTCTATTTCTATATTGTCAGTGTTGGTGGCCCCATTGCTGCAAAAATTTGTAGAAACCGCGATGTTTAAGGATTTGCTTTAAACACCATAACTGTATGAGTAGGCTTAATGGAGATCACATGAGTGTTTCCAGAACCTGGACATGCACGCTACTAACCATGTGAACTGTTGAAGTTGTTTATACTTCATTTTTTTCGTCAAAATACCAGCCCACCAACTCTCAAAACACCTTTATTTCAATTCATATTGAAGTCAACTTTGAAAGACAAGGTAGCATGCAGGAGAGCCATGTTCTCTTGGCTTTTTGTCTTGGAGAAACTTGGATGATTCTTATGGGGACAAGGAGAAGTAGGATGGTTTGAGGAATGAATTAGGAATTCTGAACATTTTTCTGGGTTGAGAGGCCAGGAAGTTCATTATCTTGGAACTGGAGCATGGTTTAGGTGGGAAGATAAGCCAAGAAGGAGGGAACAAATTAATGTTGGAAAAAGTCAGTGGGATCACAGGCATTCTGACAGAAATGTTTTGTCAGAACCATGCAAGATGGGAGGAACCAAATATAGGCATAAATCAGGTCTGATATTAGCAGTGATAACCATTAGTGGAAAAAGGGGTAAATGAGGGAAAAAGGGAAAAAACAAAACCTTTATAATAGAAGGAAAGACAGAGAACAGAGAGGATGACTGCACCTTACTGGTGCTGACAAACTAGCATTCACCCAAAGGCCAAGTTACAGGATATTGATGGCTGACAGTGAGAGATGGTTGAATGCATGTTTGAACTCCATAGTAAGGACACATAGTAGGGAGAGGGATATGGAGGGGTTAGCTAACGAGTCAGTGACAGCAATACCCAGGAATATCAAATATCACAGTGATTCTGGAGGAGAGGAAGAGATGTAAATATCTAAAAAAGCGGAGTGAAAGAGAGTCTTGAACCATGGCTATGGCTGGAATAATTTGCCATGTGGACAGGGAAAAAGACCACTGCACTCACTATCAGCTACCACTTTAACCTGAAGTGTTGGATCACAACAAATATTGTTATGGCAGGATCTCACATTGTTCTGTTCTCCTACTAGAGTCTTGCTTATTCCGCAGGGTGACAGCTGTATAAGTTCTTGTTAATGGAAACACTGAAAGGACAGGTTCAGGCAAAGACATCCAGACCTCTGTGAGAATCAGTATCTTGGAGAAATGAAGTTATGAGAGAGAAGGAAGTGAGAGAAAGTGATGGTTAGATTTAGATTAGATTATTTTTTCTTATCTTATTTTAGATTAGATTAGATTAGATTAGATCAGTTGTGAAAATTACAGAGAAAAAGGTGGAGAGAATGGAAATTTTAGTATCAAGTCTAGTAGATGAAGAGGAGCAGATGTTGCAGTGTATTCTGTATTTGATGTGAAGAGCAGTAGTGTTGGGAGAGAGAAAGGAGGAGAAGTTCCCTAGCAGGAACATAACAAAGATGTGATGAATATGGCACTGGAGCTGTAGGATGCAGAGCACAAAAATGAACAGGATAAAATTCTGCAAAATAGGAATGTAGAGAGTCTATTTCAATACAATTATTGGGAAGTTAGAATAGAGGAAAAGAAAAAAAGTACCTATGAAAGCAACATATATAGATCTACCCTACTTGGAATGTGCTGGAGAACCTTGCATCCTCTTCCTAGAGGAAAATGAAAATGTTGCTATGCAATGACACTAGAGAATCAGTGCTGGATAAATAATCTCGGAGCTAGGTGCTCTCCAGCACTTAGACTTGTCATGTCTTCCGGTGAGGTCATCTGCTCCAGTATTTTCCTTTCTGTTGCATTACGGAGCCATGCTCCTCTTTTCAGCTGTATCAGTGATACACGTATTAAAGGTCAGGCTCTAAATGTTAGTGAATCAACAGAGAAGACCATGCTAAACTAATGGTGAATTATATTTTCTGCTGCATTTAGTCTTCAGCTCTGAATAATGTTTGGTCATCTTCACATTATGTTATGTACAATGGATGCTGAAGGCCTTCCAGGTAGCGACATCTGGTTGTGCTACTTTACAGTACAAAAAATGCCTCAAGGAACTAAGCCTCAAGTAGTTCAGCATCTGTTTTAGGTTGTTTCAAGAGACTGTATACTCCTTGTAAGCTTGCCCTTGAAGAATTCTTACATGAGCTTTGACAGCAGCAACATTTTTATGCTTTCTCTGCAGCATGCAGTTAGAAGTTTGGGGTTGGGGTTTTTTAAGCATTTGTTTGTGCTCTGAAATTTAAATCTATCTCAACATGGCTTGTAAAAACTATATTAATTGAACATCAATAATACTGTAAATACTTGCAAGAGCAAAAGTGCATTCAAAACCTCTTCATACAGCCAAGACTGTTTAGCTAGAATGGCATTGGATGAGTTTTGTCCCCATCTCTTCTTAAAGCTAAAGGACATCCAGGTCTTTGTCAGCCTGTTCAGGAGTTTTCTATATGTTCTCATTCTGTCTTCTGATAGCATCAGTGTTCTTTTATTTCTCTTTGTCATTAATATCAAAATTCTCTGTAACTGTTACATAGCAGGCAATAAATCGAATCAAATTTCTTCTCAATCCTTCTTAGAAGGCAAAAAACAGTTAATTTCTGACCAAAAATTAGGTTATTCATCTTTTGCTCTGTCTTGAGTCGATGACTCCTGAGTTTATGCAGCCTTGATGCACATTGTGTTACTTTGAACTAACCCCAGAATCTAATAAATTGGAAAGAACATCAGTTCAATTGTACTGTAACTTTTTAGTGATACAAATATAAATTAACAACAAATGGCTGCCCTAGGCCAAGGCATATTAACTGGGGACCACAAGATGGTGCTGCTATAATTGGCCTGTTTTTAGTCTATCTCAGCTCAACAAACAAGCAAATACTTTGCCTTCTTTCTGAAGAGGCGACAAGAAGTGACTCAACATGGATCAGTCACTCTGTTGTCCCCGAACACATTTTCCGCAACATGGAATTTGTTTTCAAAGTGTCATGATAACAGACAGAGCTACCTCCTCTTGTAGTCTCTTCTTCAGCACCTCCAATGGTTGCGCAACTCTACCTTGTGGGAGCTTCTTTATAAAATACAGTTATATTGCAAGCACTTCACTGGCACAGAATGCATTAAAGGAATAAATAATATGAGATTCTTGATGACGGCATATCCAGTAGACACAGCTCTGCAGCCAAATCCATGCATAGCCCAGGAGATGTTGCCATAAATTAAAAAGGTGAAACATCTTCCACTTTGAATCGTTTGAAAGGGATGACCAGAACAATGGTTAGGTATTTGCCAGCCATGTCAGTGTGTGAATAGTTTTCTCAGCTCTATACATATTCATTGCAGTCCTCCTCAGAGCCATGACCCAGAGCTGATTCCTAAGAAAGTGAACAGTCACAGATTTTTTCTAACAAAAGTCTCCAAGGATTATCGCAAAGGTCTTCTGATGCATCTTTCTGCGAAACCTAGAAGGTAATTGTCCTTACCTGGCCCTCTACTGAGTATATATTCCTCCAGCCATTCCCCCTCTCCCCTGTGTGCACCGATAGATATGTGGAGGTCCACACGCACAGGAGCCTGCGGTGCTGATTTAAAAAGTCCGCCTGTTCCCTCATGCCAGTGTTTCTGTCAGTTGTGCCCATGCCTTGAGCCATCTCAGCACGCTGAGATGCCCAGCAAAGGTGACTTTGCACTGTGGCTGAGGCGTTGCTAGCTCATACGGCTTTTGCTTTACATGTTAAACCTCCCTTCTGCCATCTCTGCTGCAGGGTGATAACTGCTGGGGGGGATGACTGTGAGCATCTAGGACCTTTAAAATGTCCCAGAATATTCCCAATGGGTTTTTTTGTCTTTTCATTCTGCTGCTGTCATTAGTTTCCCTGTATTGCTTGTCGTAGTCCAAGTGAAACAGCTGAATGAAAGGGAGGTCTTTTGTGGTAATTATAACATTCATCTCTGCTGGATTACAACTTCATTTATCTATCTATTAGCAAAAAAATGACAGCAAAAAGGTGTATGCAGGAGCACCTTGAAGAGTCTCATAATATTTGTTATTGTTGCAGTGAACTCAATAAATAGCCAGTTAGCTGCAATGAAAGAGGAGCTTAGCATAAACTGTAAGGAAAAATAGAATGTATATGTCTGTACCAACCATGAAGGAAGCAGGAGAGGCAAATATGGAAACTTAAATCTTTTCCTGGAACTGAAATGTACTTCTTTTGAGCACACACGTACATATGCACTGTAGTAGTACATTCTCTCATTATTTATTGCATTTTCACCAAGGAGCACCATTAAAACATTATGAGAGACAGTTCTTGAAACACTCTATGGTTTACCTGGAAGCAGAATGAACTTGATGTGTTTTTACACAGTCTGAGTTTGTGTGATTATGCTCCTGTTTCCGCACACTGAAGACTGATGTGCATTTGATACCGACACACCCAGGCCTGTTCACAGCTTCTTGAAATGTGCCCGCTTGTTTTGCCCCGTGGACCTCCATGAATGATTAGATTTATGGTGCCTCCATCATCACACCAGTGTTGTTGATTTGGTTCATGCTGAAGGAAGTGATATGGTTTTGCTGGGTCTGCATGAATAGTGTTTTAAGAGAACCCCTTGAAGTGGGAGCAACCTCCTTTTAAAGTCTCACATGTGAGCTGAGCCTTAGAGAGATGCTGGAACTGACAACAGAGATAATAAACAATTCAATAATGCCTTTGCGACAAAGGCAAAGGAAGCCTTTTGGTCTAGATTCTGGGGCTGGTTTTTAAGTTAAATTTGTGTGGCATAGATTACTGCTGGCTACCCCACAGATGATATAATACTCCCACAGATTACACACAAGGATTTTAAGTAGGAAGGCCAAGGATTTTCTTAACCCTCTCTTTTGTGGTCAAAAGGTGTATTTCATTACCTTTAAACTAGATAATGTAGCTGATGATTTCTAAACTTCATACAACTCCTTGCTAAAAGAAAAAAAACCAAACTATTCCATTATTTTCTGTAGTTCTGTTATTTCTTATTGATCTTTCCTATAATGTTTTTTTCACTACAATTTAGAACCAGTTTCTCTAAAAAGCCTCTGGCAACCTGCAGCACAAATAACTCAAGTCCATGTGGAGTTCTACCATGTCTGTCATCAGTGGTAAAAAAGTGTTTGAGGAAAAGGTAAATGCCAGTACTAGTGTTTTTCCCTGTAAATGTCCAACATGAGAAGCTCAGAGAACAGCAGTTTTCTTGAGAACTCCTTGACAGGCTTTATGAAGATTTGTCCTTGTGCTAGTTTTGGATGTGATAGAGATTTTCATAGTAGCTAGTATGAAGCTTTGTTCTGGATTTGTGCTGAAAATAGTGTTGATATCACAGGGATGTTTTTGTTAGTGCTGAGCAGTGCTTACACAGAGCCAAGGGCTTTTCTGCTCTTCACCTCACCAGTGAAGAGGCTGGGGATGCACAAGATGTTAGGAAGGGACACAGGAGAGACAGGTCACTCCAACTGATTAAAGCTATATTCCATACTATAATATGTCATACTCATCACATAAAGGTGGCAGAAGAATTGGGGAGGGTGGGGTGGGGAATGTTCTGAGTTATGATATTTTTCTTCCCAAGTCACCAACTTCACCAAGTTACCTTTACATGTGATGGAGATGGATGGACACTCTCCTGGAGATGGCTGGATACCTGACTGCAGTGGGAAGTGGTGAAAGAATTCCTTGTTTTGCTTTGCTTGTTCATGTGGCCATTGCTTTACATGTTAAATTGTCTTTATCCCAACCCATGAATTTTCTCACTTTCACACTTCCAATTCTCCCCCCATCTCACTGTGGGGTGGGAGGTGGGGGAGGGGAGCGTGCAGTGGCTGCATGGTGCCTAACTGCTGACTGGTGTTAAACTGGTTCTGCATTATTATTCCTTTTTGGTCATTTGTGGGCAGTTCTGAAGAGGTTCATTGACTTCCACCACATTAGAGAGGGAATGGACCCCTTGAGTTCAGGATGAGCAGTTGGGTTTGCCTCCTTGAATTGATTGGTGAAGACAGAGGAAGTGAGATCTGCTCCGACAGGTTAGTCTGTTGAACAGTCTCAAAAGCAAGAACATGAAGGTGCTCAGTCTCATAGCATTGCTCTTAGAGCTGTAGAAGCCCACCCTCTGCTAGGTGCAGAGCCTTACTGGCATGCCCCAGTGTCTTCTTTGGCACCATCAGTCAGGAGATCCTAAAATATATTTCTTCAGTGTGTTCCCTTCATAAGGTAATAATCAGAGCTTTCAAACATACAGGCATAAAGAGCTGTACACTCTGAGAGTGCCACCATCCTTTGGATGGAGGTTAAGAACCTGGGTTGTGGCATTTGGGCATTCCTGGCTCTGGTGACCAGGTTGGCCTGTACTTGACAACACAGTGCAACATGGCTGTTGGGTCGTTGAAGAAGTGCCTGTGCTCAATGACCTCCCCAGCCTTCCACATCCCTCCCTGCCATATTAATTCTGCTCCTCAGCCAAGCATCACACACATGTGCTAAAATCAGCATGTGAAAAAAAAAGGAAGCCAGCAAGGTACTTTTATTGTGCTGGGAAAAACCCACCACCAGCCTCAAGTATTGACCAAGAGCATTGTCATTCCAGAATTACTCATTACATTGATGTCTATTTGGCTCAGCACCATACAAAACTCCCCTTTCTGAGTGGCCCTCACTTTTGCTTCTCCTCTATGCTTGGACAGAGGACTTCTTTCTCTTGCTAGCTAGAAGAGGGGAGGTCAGAAAGAGAAAGAGCTTGGGTGGCCAGGACACAGGTGGCAAAAGAGCTGGGAAGGGTGTCCAGATGGCTGACGTAAAGGTTCATAAAACAATGAGGGCCCAACCTTCATCGTTCCTTTAAACCTTAATGTTTGTATGTGTTACCAAACCATCACGTAAAACTATATAAACGCTTTCACATGTTGAACTACAGATTAACTGTCATGCTTATGATGATAATTAAAGCCACAAACACAACATATTGTGAAAAAATACCACATGCACATTTAATTATGATTCAAATTTCCAGGCGTGCCGTCAAGGAAAGGAATTACTGGGTGTCTCTTTGTATTCAGGAAATCTTAGGCGATGCTGAGTGTCTTGCAGGATCAGACTTATTCACTTGTAGAATTTGGAGAAGAGCTTTCATATTTTCTAGAGTTATTGTTTATATCTGGCAGTTTTTCAAGCTACTTTTTCAGTGAAAGAAACTGACTTATAAGGGGTTGATGTGATTGGTATGCAAATACCTCAGGAAAAAAAAACTTTATTTTTTAGTATTTTAAACCATTTATGAGAGTGGGAATATGCAGGGATAGGAGAAGAATTTTATAAAATTGTGGTTTATTTTGGGCTTGTAATTCTCTTTATTTAATGCTTGGAACATCAGGGTAAATGTTTCTGAATGCTGCTTTAAGTATCTGCTTTTGGGGATGGTTTGCTATGTTCGTTTCTTGTCCCACAAACTTTGCTGAGTCTGCAGCTTGGCCTCAGGGCTGAGTGAGCCAGGAGATTTACTTGGGGTCATGCCATGAAGAAACAACAATTACTCTGAAATGTAATAGCCACAGCAGCAGCTGAAGAAAATAAAAACGGACCCTGAATAATTATTATTATGGGTATATTTTTTAATTTTTTAACTGGTCTCATAACTCTTTTTTAAGTTCAAGGTGAGTTTTTGAATGCTGGTGGTGGGACTAAAAGTGAGGCAGGCAGCAGTATCCTCTCCAAAGAATCTAGATGCCAAGACAGAGGTCACGACTCTCACCAGCAGAACAGAGATTGGAGAATAATTGCCTGATGTGAGTAAAAATGTAGCCTACTTTACACAAAACACAACACAAAATGAGGGGCTTGATATCTTGACTTCCCCAGGGCCACCGCAATGCCTATATTCCTACATGATCCTGGCGCTGAGCTTTCTATTTGCAGTTCTGGGCCCAATTCTCCACTGAAGACGTACAGGTCAAATGAGCACTGCAGGAGGGACACCACGACCAGCTCTGAGCAGGCAGGAGTAAATCCACCGCTACATGCACCGAAACTGTTATGAGAGTTGAGGCTGCTGTAACAGTAGCATGCTGTGGATGTGGCTATTTGAAGGATCTTTACACCATCTGCTACGAAGCAGCAGAAACGCCCAGGCTACATTTGTGAAACAAGTAGTACTAAAAGTTTCATGATCCAGGGAATACATTAAGAATACCATAGAGGGGGTTTTTTTTGCTTGGTTTGTGGCTTTTTTTCCCCGATAAATAGAAGAATTCAAAATGCACAGTAATGAATAAATTATTATTTAAAAGAAAAATTACTCCAAGTGTCATAGTTCAAGTTTAAGACACAGATAGAGATTCCAGGGTACTTAAAGAGGCAACCTCTTATGCATATTTTTTTTGTCTGCTTTAGAAAAGAAGCCATTTTTCTGCTATAAAATGTTCTGACAGAATTGTTGGTCCTATTTGATTATTTTGGTTTTTTCAGTGTTTTCCTCTTTGGGTTTCTAAAACCTTTCAAATTATTTTTTTTCTCAATTCAGTTTCTCCATAAACAATTATAAAAATGAGCAAAGCCATATTTCTTTCCATGATATATATTTTTTCCCCACTAAAGGTAATATTTTAAGAAATCAACTACAGCTTTTGTGAAATATTACACCTCAGGAAAATAAAAAAAAAAATCCACACAAAAAAAAAAGAAGTGATACTTCTGTAAAAGAAAAAAAAAAAAAGAAAAAAAGACGTGATGTTAAATTCTGAGCAGCTGCAATCCAAAACAACACCTTGCAGAGTGTCAAGAAATTATGGCTGTGGAGTCAGCAAAACACAGGTGTAAAGGGCTCCCTCTGCGGAGCGCAACTCGCTGCAACGCTTGCTGCGCATCGGAGTTGGGATGTTGTCTTGGGAAGTCTTGCTGTCAGTCTTATCTGGGAGGCTGGGTGCAGTGAGAGGGAAACATCGCGCTGGGCTGTTCCTTGCACTGTGCCTGCCGTGGTGCATACCGTTATTATTGCTATTATTTTGGGAGCTGGTTGGGTTTGTTGGTTAGGTTGGGGTTGGTTTTGTTTTTGCTCTGCATTAATGTAACCAAGATCATAACAGCAGCATATGCACAACAAAGCTGCTAACGGAGGAAATATCAGGCTTACGGCATTTCTTTGCACCACAGTTGCTTATCAATGAAGCATATATATAGCCTAATTAACATAACTGGAACGACTATAATTATGCTATCATTTTGTTTACTTTAGCACATTCTGTTGAGGTATATGGGTAGCAATATTTGTTATTGAAATATTCCCCCTTGCTACATTCAGGCTGTTTAATTATCCTGTTAGTCTATTTTATTTATGGTGTGATTTAGTTGCTTAAAAGTGAGGAAAGTGTTAAAGTCCACAAACTTTTGGCTTACATATTCTTCTCTATTTTGGATCTTGGACACAATTAGACAAAGCTTTGAGTAGTTCTTACTCATGCAAGTAGGATGGTCCTGTTATAATTAATATCACTATTGGCTTAAATAAGACTTTGGAGGAATAGAAGTCTAAAAATAAAACTAATCAAGAACATACACAGCAAAAAGCCTTCAGGCTTCCCATATGAGAAAGTGCAAATGCAAAAGTGAAGCTGCCAGTTTGGGACAGCACTGCCGAACAAAGACAGTGAAGGGAATTGTTATCAAACTTTCCTTTTTCCCTGGCTTAGACTACACTACTGAAATGAAGTTTCATCCATTTTTGGTAAAGATGAGATATCTCTCCCAGATGTTTCCAAGGAAGGTTTCTTGTACGAGCAGGAGGATCTTTGGCTCAACTTTTTTATAGGCCACATGGACGCCTGTATCTTCATGTATCTTCAGCAGTGGTATCACCAGAGTTCTCTGGGTCCACAAAAGCCTGAACACCTGTGATGTGTTGCAGTGTGACCACAGATCAGGAGAGGAAACCACAGCACATTCTTATCCCTCCTGCTTGTATCTCAGGGCAGCAGGGGAAGGGCACATGGGGCATCAGTCCCTGCCAGCAGGCATTTCTGAAGGTCTGAGGTGGCAGAAATCCTTGTGATGCTGTTGCTTTGAACTTCTCTCATTTCATGTGCCCACGGCATAGGCACACAAAGCCCTTCACAGGCTTTCACCAGTGGAAGTGGTGGACAACCAGCCCACGCAGCAGAGTCCTGGATCGTCTCCCCCTTATATTTCAGGAGGGTTAATGCCTCTCACTTTATGATGGTGTGCAGAATACCAATAAAGCACATCATGTTTGTACAGCTCTATGATTTCCATAATTAGGAATGTCAAGAGTATATTTTAAGGTAAGGATGGATAAATTAACATAGATGTGCTGAGAGTGCTGGCAGTTTACCACACCTTTGGGTGTAGTCCAGGGCCTTTCATCACATTAAAGGAATAACAAAGGTTCTCTCAGGTCTCTTGCTGAGTTTGCTGGTTGGCTGATTTGAGGGAGGTAGTGGGGGTGGTGGGAGAGGGGTGTTCAACTTTTGATGGAGCAAAACTGTTCTTGGTAGTGTTTTTCAGTGGGAGATTACCTCTAATGTGCAAACTGTCACACTTACAGCCTCTTCTAATCCGGAACAACTTCTCAAGATGACACACACCACAGATGAAGTGCCTTCAGCGTGAGGTGGGTCAGAGGTATCAAAATCTTCCCAGGGATCTTCTGATAAAAATATGAATGGCCCATTGACATAAAGATGATACAGATGTCTAATTTAAAGACATTGAAGAGAGGGGTAATTTAGGGTGGTTTTCCCCTGAAAATTACAATAACACCACAGTCAAAAGAAGAGGAACTAATAAAGGACCAGCATATTTCAAGCCCACTGTTCAAGAAATCTCAGTGACTTCACTGCCCGCCTGTGTTTCTTTACCACTCTTGGTCAGGCACCATATGTAAATGAACACTGCTTACAAGCAAGCTCTCCCTTAGAGTTACAACAGCTACTCCTAATAAAAACTCAATATGGGAAACTTAATCATCTACCAGATGTTTTTATTTACCAGTTCTTATTTTTTATTTAAAATTGCTCATGGGGTTTTCTAGTCACTTGGATGTGATTGAAATGAGTAGACCCAAATTCATCTCTGACAATACATCATTGAAGTGACGCAGTTTTACATAAGAGATGAATTTTACCCACAGACCATATTTTTTTAAAGAATAAAATAGTCTGTTAGTGGAACACAACCACACTTCTTCTAACCCCTGGCTGTCCCCATCAATATGAGGAATTGAGGAAATAACCTGTGGAGACAGATACACACTTGTGTGTTTCTTTCCATCTCCCTCTCGCTGCTATCCTGAGGTTTTCAGCATAGAAATGAGACCTGATCCTCTCTCCTTTCCTTGTACAAGCACAAAGAAGCCAAGGACCTCAACACCCAGTGAAATCAGTGAAAATTGTGCCTGCAGGATTGAGCTGCCATGGCAGACCATGAGCCTAGTCATGTTTTTTCAGTCTCCTCTTCCTCTGACATACTTGTGTCTTTTGCTCTCTTACTGCAACCCATTAGTTGGTGACAGGGAGCACAGAAGTGTTTCATGGACTGGAAAGAGCAGAGGCTGAATGTTGTGACATGCCAGCCAATGAGCATGGCTGGACTTGCTCATCCTTTTCTTCCACTGTTGTGCTCCTGTTTCAGACACTACACATGCAAATGTCTTTCTGATGCTTGCTAAATCGTCCTTGAATTCTACCCTTTGTATTCCCAGCTTGGCTTCTCTCAAGTACACCATCAATCATGTTAGGTTTTTTTAGATGTGTGATGGTTTGGTGTGGTTTATACAAATAGGCACTGATTAAAAAAGCTTAAAATATGTTTTAATTTTCCACTGCAATTTCTTAAAATCAGAATTAGGAAGAGAAATCCCTTCTGATTTAAATGTGGTTTTGGTATTCTGCAGTTTTTTGTAGGTACAATAACTTCACTGTAAAGTGTGTGACAAACAGCAGTCACTTCATCAAGGTGACACAGCACAACATCTTCCTGCTCTGAAAACTCTGGCAGTGTCTTCAGTCACAGATCTGATGAAATGCAGATTATAAATGTGGCTGTTGAAGATCAGTTGCTGAAGACAATTACTGAAGACCAGAAACTCCTAAGGCCTCTTTCTGACCCCTCCACTGACAGTTGCAGACAGTTATGCACTGACTTTTCCTAGGCTCACAGCTCGATACAGCTTTACTGAACTTACTGCTGTGAGTATGTTTGACCACTGAGTGCACAGTGCCTGGACACAGGTCCCTACTGCCTTGAAGAGGTGATGTAAGACCCTTTCCCCTTGCACAAAGACAATCTTGGTCCGTCTGCTGAGGCTCTCGGCAACATCACGCTGTGATTAATTTTATCATCGCTCTTGTCATCTGGAAAGCAAACAGATTTTCGCCCCTTGTTTTGGTGTTTGTGCTAGCCACTCAGACTCTTGCCCTCTGTGTCCGTTTCCCTACCATAAACATGGCTCCTGCTCCCCTTCCCCTCCCATGCAGTCCATCTGACTTTGCCCTTTCTTCTCCTCTTGTACAGCTCAAGTTTCCCTTGTACCAGGTTATCTCAACAGTTTATATTAAACTCCTCTGCTAACCACATGGCATTTGTGCAGCTGCACACCCCGCTCAGGCTTATTTCATGCCTTTTTTGTTTACTCTAAGTGCAGGTGACAGCAGCACAGTCTGGAGTGACCAGCTGGCACTGTCAGGAAGAGCAATAGGTAAAGTTTTGCTTGAATGACCCTAAACTCCTGTGGTCAGTAGTGCCTTGTCCATGTGCCCAGCCTTAGCCTGGCAAAGACCTACTGGTTTGCACAACTGGGAAACAAGTAGCATCTTGATTTGAAGAAGGGGGATTTTTTAAAGTACTAGAATGAGCGAGAAATAAGAACCTTGTTGAGGGGAGCCTGGCACATCCTATGAGCAGCTGATGGTGCATGTGGTTTTGTGAGAATCCCTGAGTCCTATTTGATGGTGTGGTTCACAGAGAAGCACCCTCAATGGGCAAGGCAAGAGCAGCAAGCAATAAAAGTCACTCCAGGCAACCAAATACTGAGAAAGTCCACTGCCCAGCACATCTCGTAACTGGGATTATGGAAGGGCATTGGGACTCGTGAATATAGAGCCTCAAGATATATAATGACCACAAGTGGCAAAGGTTTATAGCGTACTTTCACGTATACCTTGCAAACATTGGCTTTCTGTGTCAACCACTGCAGTGGTAGAAATCTTTGCAGAGGACAGCTGCTACATAATGTGCTTCTTCATGTGTCTTTTATGTGTCATTTCCCAGCAGACAAGAAACTTATCCTTTTCTCAGACCAAAGTGCCTCCCGTAACCCCAAACTGAGATGCATCACGAAAATATTGTGTTTTTATTCAAACCAGCCATTGTTTAATTGTGTTGTTTTTATCAGTGACTTGCTTTCTTTCAAAGTTTCACACATGTGACAAGTCATGTTGTAATGCATTACTTCAGGCTGTATCTTTCATGTTACATTAGCTTGAGACAAACCGAACATGATTTGATGCTTGCAACCTGTTTCAAACATGGCATGTGAAAGATTTGAAAGAGTTGCATCTTTCAGAGGAAACAAAGAGTTTATAGATTTCTTTTCTATTTACATTTTCCTGCCATTTTAGTCTCAAACTGGAGTGGGACCGTTAGAAAAAGACTTCATCTATGCATCTATTTTTCTTACTTATAAAACAATTCTATCAACTTCCAATTATTTTCTTGATTTCTGCTTCATGTTTTCCCAACTTTCTAACTGAAAGGAAAAGCTACCTGGTGTCTATTAGGAAAGATTTCTAACAAAGCAGCAATTAGGCTGGAGAAAGGATGGATATCCGTTCCTTTACCGTGTAGAAACAATTTTACTTTTGAAAGATGAAGGTTTATACAGATAAATCCCTCACTGTCAGCCTCCCATATTCTACAATATTTTTAGTTCTCTGATTCAAAGGTGAACATAGCAGTTTGGTTATAGAAATGAGCATATTTGACTCACAACATGAATGCCTCACAGCAACAGTGAGTAAAAAACAAAAGAAAAATAATATGAGTTGCTAAAATAACTTCAAATAATTCAATTTAGTATATTTATTATAATTGATTTACATTTGAACAGAGTAAAACTGCATACTTTTCTTAGGGAAGTAGCAAAAGGAATATTGTCTCATTTGAAGTTTTGGGTGGTTTTTCCTCCTAGGAAGTATTTTGGTCGAGGAAACATTTCTGGGCACATGCTTGTTTCTCCCATGCCCATTATACAAGTAAGAATATAAGGATGTTGGTGCTTAGAGCCTGCCTGGAGAGTTTTCTGTTTTCCTTGCTACTTGAATTTTATTTTCTCTGAGACTCTTCAGATATTGCACTTACAACAAGAGACTACAGAGAAGTATGAATGTAAGCAGGTGCATCATTCACACTGTGCTAGACACATTTTCATTCCTCCTGAACCATCCTATTTTGCCTCATGAGCGATCCAAATAATTTCAGTTGGATGGCTTGGACTATAAACGCAGTTCGTTATACATGTAGGATACACATTCTGGCTTTATGGACTTCTTCAGTGTGAGGATCTTTATTTTAACTGAACATTTCCTCTAGTATAAGTGCTAATATAACTGCAGCAACCTAACTCTCCATCACTTCAAATCTTAAGATTATTTAAAAGGCATGCTCTGGCCCCAGCAAGAAGCAGAAGGCTAACGCAGGAACTGCTGGTAGCATTATATAATTCATGTGTATAAAACCAGAATACTTGATAAAAATGGTCTTTTCTTGTGTCAAAATCTCCTAAGCTATAGTTTTACCTTCTGTCACAGACTCGGATCTGATCAAGAATAACATCAGTTGAAAAGGGCATGAAATATTTTACATGGATTTGCTTTTAACCTGCTCTGGACTAGAGAGGAGTTCTGAGAATACCCATGACTGTCCTTCCAACATCTCAGTTTAACAGCTTTCCCAACTGACTTAACAAATGACAGCAATGAGATTCCGAAGTAACTCTCTGGTAGATGAAGCAAAAAGAAAGAAGAAACCCCATCCACCAGCCCCCAAACTGGCATTTAAACAGTATTTTAGCTTTAAAATCCCCTTCCTTACATTTCCGAAGAGTTTCCTCTAACAGGGCTGTTGGAAATTCCAAGAGAATAACCTCAGGGCCAGCACCCAGTGTTTCTTTGTAAACCAAAGAGTGAAGTTTGTTTCAGATGCCCTGAAGCTGCCCAAATGGCATGTCAAACCAAGCAGTAATGCCACAAGTGGACTACGTGGTCTGTATCTCACAGTCAGTTGTAAATGATGGGGCATATATTTAAAGTATCACTGATAGAAATATTTTTTTGTTTCCTAAATGGAAATATTTCAGGTGCTGTTCTGGTTTCACACAGGTCTGGGTGCACACTTTCACTGGAATAAGAATTGGTGGTGATAGGGTTAATGAAGTTTTTCTAGCCCATCCTTAACAATGTGTCTACTTTTAAACTGTCTACATTTAAATGGGAATAAAAAGGTAAATGTAATGGTATTTTCCTATGGTTAGCCACTCTTACTTCCTAATAAGATTTTCACAAGCTGGCAGGATATTGAATTTTACTGCCAACTATTTGATTTAGTAATATAACTCAACTAGTAATGGCTAGCATAACCCATTGATGTGCAAGAAGACAGTATATCAAGATCTTACTGCCACGGAGATCGTGATGCTACCATACACACTGGGTCAAACTGAGGTAAAATACAAAACCTCAAATAGTTAAAGCTCTTTACAGCAAGCCAACAAAAATCTAGAATGTCAGTCAGAATCTTGTACTAAATTTTTCCAGTGCACGTGCCACAAGGTGTCTGTTGTGCTAAGCACCTAACGAGGTATCCTGATTCGTAGTGTTACTGAACGCTCTCTTCATACAGATAGCCACGTGAGCAGCAGTGGAAATTATTTATTGCAGGTAGATTTGCCACAATGCCTGGAGCAAGGTCTCTGGAAGTTTCCCACTCCCTTGGTGCACACTGATGAGTTGCTGGTCACCAAAAAGCTCTGCCCTTTGCAACCCCTAAAATACGGGCTCTTAAAGAGCTTGTGCACATCTGTGAGAGCACTGGGAACAGCAGTATGGATACAGCATGCTTCTTGATGTCAGTTCCCTGTTTTTCTGATTTGCCACCCTTTTGAAGAAAAATGCCTTTACGTAAACTAGTTACCTTCAAATCACCCTTAATGTAAGTTGGATTAAGGAAAAAGGCAGACAAAAGTATTAAAATATTAGCAGTGTATGGAAGCAAAGGTTTATGCAAGGAATTGGCAGAATGCAAGAAAAAAGCCCAATCTCTACATGTTAAAAGCTGAAACTGAATTTATTTCTTTCTACATCCAGCTCAGTTGTTAAAGGTGCTGCAGTACGAACCTTTGCAGTGATTTTGATCACCTTCATGCCTGCAGTGTCAGTTTGTGTCCCTTGGAGAGGTGCCATCTTGGGTGAAGCCGGCAGCATCAAACCATTCCTGCAGGGTCCTTAGAAGTGCCTCTGACATCTGTTTTCCCATGCAGGTGTTGAGGGCTGTTCCTTGGAAATCTGGCCTGACTGCTCTCTTTGCCCTCTCACAAGAAGTGTGACAGAATTTGGATCTTGGGGAACCTTAACCAGCCATTTGTTACGTATGCAAATTTTCCTCCCCAAAAAAAAATAATTGGAAGTTCTAATCTTTTAAGAGACTGTAACGCAATGTGCAAAAAACCCGTGATAAAATGTCTAAATAAATACATCAAGGAAAACAAATAAATCCTGGTGATGATAAAAGGCCAATCCAATAAACTAATCTGATCAAAAGATCAGTCTTGTAAAATCAATTACATTTGTCTTCGAACACAAAGACATAGACAAGGTTCTTAGAAGAAATACGTTCTCTGTAGGGATTAAACCACAAATTGATTTACGAATATACTCCCCCAAGAGAAACTAGAATATAATTCCTAAAGAATCTCTATCAAGAACCAACAGGAATTTTGCCTCTTTTGTACTAGTTTAGCAACTCACTTGAAAACATGTAAACAATGTTTGGTATACAGCATGTGATTTATAGCATACACTGTTTTGTCTCAGTGCTTTCAAGGAGAACAACAGCAAGCTGTAAAACCTTCTGCTCCAAATCATTCCTTCAAAATAAATCCAGTTCAGATGCTCTGTGAGGACTGGTATTTCAAAGTGATAACTGACAATTTATAAATCACCCGCTTTATTTTGCGATGAGACAGCACATCTGTAATCCATATTTATTTTCCATTAATAAATGTGAGGGTGCTGCTGCATTTACTGTTTTATATCACATACATCTCATATTACTAACTAACCTTGAGATGAGCTCTTTTTTTTTTAACATTCTTGAATATTATAAGGTAAACTGTCTCAGATGTATTCAAATAAGGTATTGAACCATCAGAAGCTCAACATTTTCATGAGTTTATTAACAAAACCCATATTGGCGTTACTTATGTTTCACAGCATCACAGAATTGTAGGGGTTGGAAGAGACCTCCAGAGAACATTGAGTCCAACCCCCCTGCCAAAGCAGGTTCCCTAGAGCAGGTCGCACAGGTAGACGTCCAGACAGGTCTTGAATATCTCCAGAGAAGGAGAATCCACAACTCCCCTGGGCAGCCTGTTCCAGTGCTCCATCACCCTCATCATGAAGAAGTTCTTTCTCACATCAGTGCAGAACCTCCTGTGGTCTAAATGAGGGTTCCATTCCCTTTTCAGACATCTGCGTCAAATATGATACGTAAGACAAAGAGTAAACATGTTATTTCATTAAAAAAACCAATCAAAATGTTGTTTCACTTCAGGGTTGACATTGGTACCTATGTGACTTTGCATGCCTCCAGGATTTGTAAAATTGCCAAAATAGATTTTAGTAAACTGGTGGGATGTGACTACCAGGTGGGAGATTTAACAGTGAGAAGATTGATTACAACCAACTCTGCTAAGGGACAGTTAGAACAGGCAAAGGTGCATTCTCTGACTCCCCTCAGACTACCCCACCTGCTGAAATCCATGAAAATTTTGTAAAGTAGACTGTTCCATTTGCTATTCTAACCTTGAGAAAGATACACAAATAACAACTGGGTTTGTCCCAAAGTCCTACCAGAAGAGAGTCAAAGACAGGGCTACAATCATGCCACCCATAGAAGTTTCCTGCCTGGAGCCAGGACCTCCTGGCTAGCTGCCAGAAAGAAACACGGAATCACAGAATGTTAGGAGTTGGAAGGGACCTCAAAAGATCATTTAGTCCCATCCCCCTGCCCGAGCAGGATCACCTAGATTAAAACACACAGGAACGTGACCAGATTGGTCTTGAATATCTCCAGAGAAGGAGACTCCACAGCCTCTCTGGGCAGCCTGTTCCATTGCTTTGTTACCCTCACAATGAAATAGTTTTCCCTTACATACACATGGAACTTTTATGATCCAGCTTGGAACAATTGACCCTTGTCCCGTCACTGGCCATCACTGAGAAGATCTTGGATCCATCCTCCTGACACACACCCTTAACATATTTATACACACTAATGATGTCATCCCTCAGACTCCTCTTCTCCGAGCTAAAGAGACCCAGCTCCCTCAGCCTGTCCTCATAAGGAAGATGTTCCACTCCATCATCTTGGTGGCCCTGTGCTGGACTCTTTCAAGGAGTTGTATGTCCTTCTGGAACTGAGGGGCCCAGAACTGGACACAACACTCCAGGTGGGGTCTCACCAGAGCAGAGTAGAGGGGGAGGAGGACCTCTCTTGACCTCCTAGCCATCCCCCTTCTAATACACCCCAGGATGCCATTGGCCTTCTTAGCCACAAGAGCACATTGCTGGCTCAGGGTCATCCTGCTGTCCACCAGGACCCCCAGGTCTGTCTCACCTATACTGCTCTCCAACAGGCCAGTCCCCAACCTATACTGGTACCTGGGGTTGTTCCTCCCCACATGCAATACCCTACACTTGCCCTTGCTAAATCTCATTCAATTTCTGCCTGCCCAGCTCTCCAGCCTGTCTAAATCTTGTTGAATGGCAGCACAGCCTTCTGGGGTGCCAGCCACCCCTCCCAGCTTTGTATCATCAGGAAACTTGCTGACTGTGTACTCTATTCCTTCATCCAGGTCATCAATGTATTCATTACATTCAATATATTGAACAGTACTGGTCCCAGTACCAACCCCTGAGGAGACTCCATACAGAGCATGGCTCACTAAGAAGAGCACATATTTTCCACTTTGCCAAAGTTTTTTTTTTCTTTTGTCCAGTTCCATGTTTGATAGAAAGGTTTCTGTGTCAAAAGGCATCCCATTTTGACATCTTTTCAACTTAACATTAAGGTTTATATCGAGCCTTTGACTACTGAAGCATAATGATCTCCATTAATAAATTCTATACAGGTAAGCCGAAAAATTAACCTCCCAGGAGAAGATAAAAAGATGTGGAACTGCACAGAAATATTGGATGCATACTCCACCTGCTTTGTAATGCAGATCCTAATCACTGCTAACGGCTCTTCAGTCTGCCATTTCCTTCCACTGTGTAAAATCGGCATTCTTAAAAGTACCTTTACAACAGACTTCTCTCTCCATTCCTGCCTAATATTGCTCATAAATCAAAACTACTGAAGATGTAATCATTGGCTTCACATCACACTAAACATTCAAAATCATTATCCCAAAATCCTTTGGGGAAGCAGACAAGATGCTCTTGGTTCAGCTCCCTGTAGATTGTAGGTCAGCAGCACAAAGACATAGCATATAATTGGACTCAAGTGGTAGTCTGAGCTCATAAGAGGCCAAGGACAAATTAGTCCAAATCACCTCCTACTTTAAAAAGAGACATTTCAACACAGGCACAGTTCAGATTTGCAGCTGTCTGACCTATGGATAAATACAAGGCTTTAATGCTTCCAGAAACAGAACAGTGAACAACTTTGGTGTCTGAATATGACAGGAAACATCAGGATTTTTTGATCCAGGGCATTTCTGTGAACACTTTGGCTTCAGGATGAACTCAGAATTCTTGAATTTATATCGAAGAGTACAAAACCCAACTTTAGGTTAATAAGGAGAAATGAAGACCAAAATGAAAGCAGCATGCAAATGCTAACTGTGAAATGTTTCCAATAAATACGATGTTATATGACATTTTACAGATGCAGAAAATAATCAGGCATCTATTGTCAGCCAATTAGTACATTAAAATAAATGAAAAAAAAAAAACCCAAAACCTGACCTGTTATCAGTTTTGATATCATGTAAGTGGTATGTGTTTAATTTATTTTACCAAGGAAGTTCTTAAATCACTAAGCATTCATACTGAAAAATGGGAGAATAAATCAGGAAAGGATCAGTCTACATTTGTCCTGTTTCTTATAGTCTCCAGCTATCCAGAAGAAGATGCAGCATGCAAATGCTTTCCTAAAATTCAGGAGAAAAGGGAGTTGGCTGGATTAGAGTTTAGGTTCACATTCATGTGAACAACGTACCAGTTAATACATGGGAACACTGAGCACATTTCACATGTTGGGTAGAACAAACAAATATTTTCTTCCTGAAAAAAATGTTTGCAATGCATCAACAATAGCATTTATAATATGTTCCGGCTGGAAGAGAGGCAAAATGGCTGAGGTGTGAGCCCAGGACATAAAGGAATCTGCTTTCAAGCTTCACTCCAGGCTTTCTTCATGATGTTGGACAAGTCATGTGGCCTCCCGTGTGCCCCAATTTCCCTTCTGTATTGCAGGGCTAATAGCATCACTTCTCCTTCAAAAGGGAGAACAGTCCTGTAGGTTTGCGATTCAACCTAGCTAGCCTGGCAGGAAGAAACACATCGTGCTTCTCACTCCCAGGGTTATTTTTGGACCTTTACAAGGAGGTAAAAGAGAGATGAAAGCACCATTTGAATTGTGCTTTCTGCTGCTGTAACAAAAGTAATGGTGTCTATCAGATTTAATCAAGTTGTTTGCCTGCTTTTACTCTTCTGTACTTGAAACACTGCAGCACTTTGTTTTCTTTGTAGTGTTTTGATGCATTGGTTCAGTTTATGCACAAAGAGATTTAGATATTGGACGTAACTTTTAAGTGGTACTTTTAGTGTTTGTCTCAAGGGCCTGACAGAATCTGTCACACTCCCCCAGCATGCTAACATTTCAGCTGAGGCATTGCCATCACCAACGTAAAGCACTGCCCATATTTTTATATGTATTGCTTTGTATTGTGTAAACAGTTCCTGTTGAAAAGCTGGTAGAGCGGGAGGTGGCAGGTTCCAGTTTTGCCTTCAGGAAGCATCACATCTGCAGCGGGCTGGGGGTGTGAGACTAGCCAAGGACCCCTATGGCAGACCCCCCACAGCCATGTGAGTTAGGAGAGGGCACATACATTTACTAGTGCAGCACAACACGAGACTGAGCCTGTAGGATGAAATTCTGATGCACTCAAAATCAACGGCAAAATTTGTTGGCTTCTGTTGCAGGAGAAATTCATCCTCAGAAGTATAGCATTTCTCAGAAGCAGGAGGAGCAGGTCTTGCACATGCCTGCTCTTCCATGGTACCACCCCATTTTTCACATGGTGACAGAGTACTCGCTGTCTTCTGCAAGGTGTCTGTGCTTGCCATCCTCTCTCAGATGAAAAGGAATGGAGACACACATTGTTTGGATATTTTTGAAACTCGTATTTCTGCTTTTTCACCCTTTTCCATCCTCTTTTATTTCCCCTCTTCACACTCTCTTTCCTCTCTCTAAGAATTCCAAACCCAACTTTGAAGTCATTGACCTTGAAAACAAAAAACAAAGGAGCAATTCACTTGCCAAGTGCAAATACCTTGACAGATGCAGCATATAAACCAAGCTATGAAGTCAAACAAGCCTGTAACATCTCACATCAGAAGCTCTCTCTCTCCCTCATTCTGGGTATTATTTTTCCTTGATTGCATCATGCCTTTGTGGAGACCAAAACTCTGGAGACCATAACTACTCTAGTCTCTAGAATAAATATATAATAGAAAGAGTGTGATTTATGGATTTTGGTAGTATTTTTAACAGTCCTGTTAGATGTCATCAGGGATTTATGGCACAGTTCCCTCAATCTTATAAAAACAGTCACAACAACCAAGAGCACCTCAAGAGCCTCGAACTCTCAGCATTCTCTGATGCTATTTTGTCAATAGGGAGGATTAGGAGGGTGTACTGTATTAGCACAGGATTCACACTAAGGCTGCCCAGGAGCTCCTGGGAACCACAAGGGCCACAGTTGCTCAGCTCCACACTGTGAGGACCTCTTATAGTGGTGAAGCTCACAGCAGGTATTTAACCCTGGACCTATACTTAAAAAATGCAAAACTGAGCCTGGAAATGGTTGAACCTCTTGGTCAAGTCCTTCAGCACAGAGGTAGCAGTAGCTTTACAATAATTTCTATATGTAGGCAAACCGCTAGAGGGAGGGAGAGGTCCACAGCGCCCAAGAAGCCCTTCCAGAGCCAGCTTCTCCATCTCCATCATCAAACACGAGCTGGACCCTGCCTTTAAATAGTGGGTGGGGACTTTGGTTTTGATCCTGTTCGAAGGCCAAATGAAGATGGCAGCAGTTCCCCAAGGTCTTCTTCGGTGGTTGGCTCTCCCAAAACCACCTAGCAACTTGTCTTCAGCAGAGCCGCTGCTCCCACGTGGATGTAATTTCTCAGTGCTGAGGCTGCAGGCCAGATGGACATGTCCTGTGGGCTGAATGCAGCCCAGGAGACATCAGCTACAGCACCATATGTAAGTGGTGTTTTACATACGTATCAGATGTCAGGCCCCAGTTCAGTCGCAGATGAAGTATCATGCTACTACTGTAGCACAGTGCCCTTCATATTATCCTGCAATGGGGAAGAGTCCTTCCTCCAAATCATTAGCAACAGATGAGCTCCGTGCTTATTATAGGCCCCCGAGTACTTTGTAGCAAAACACACCCAGAACAAAGCATGGCTCCATTCCTCCTCAGCTGAGTTTTAGCAAAGAATTTAATAAAGATTTATAGGTTTTCAGAGATTGTTTTGAGCTTAGCCAAGGTCTCTTTTTTTAATCAGACTTTTCCGTGGGGGGAAGGGGGAGGGGGAGTGTTTTCCAAGGTTATAGAAATTGAAGCAATATCTCAGGTATCTCCAGCCTTACTCAGTGTGCTACCAGCCCTTTAACTTAGGACAGAACAGACTTTGTTTTTACAAGTCTCATCTAGAAAAGCTTTGTGTGAGTAATAAAATGTTAGGCCTTATAAGCTTATACTAATACACATGTCCCTGGGTTTTATTACATTTGGAAATAAAAAATTAATCCCATAAAATTTCCAAAAATAAAAAAAAAAAAATGTGCTGAGGGCAAATAGATGAGAGCTATTCTGTGTTATTATACTTTAATTAAACTACTGAAGGCCATTTGGATGATTGGAGATGGACAAATGCCAGAAGAGAAGTTTCACTCCTGCAAGGAACTTGATATGTTGCTAAGAAATATTACAAATTGGGGTTGTGAAAGACATCATTATAACATGAGTAAAGCAAAAGCATTCCTATCTGCTAAATTAATATTCCAGGCATTCTGAAATACTTTTCAGAGAATATACACAAGATTCCCTGGTACCTTGGGCAAAAAAATTGGGAGAAATGGTTTGGAGTCAGTGTCGGAGTCTGAAGGGAGTGTAACCAGATGGAAATTACAGGGAGTAATATAGTAAGGGCTAGTTTAGTGGACCATGGAAATTACGATCCCTGGAAGCCAAGAAGAAACATCCCAGGTCTGCTCATTTTTCCCACGCAGGTTGAGTTCCCTCAACTGCTGAGCATTCAGGTTGGTTTCCTGTGGACTCTTTTCAGTTAGATCATATTTTTTCTGAGAAGCAGCATGCAAAACAGGACATGGTACACAAAATGAGTCATCAGAAGAAGGGAGAATAATAACAGAATTACTTCACATGTCTAGCATGCCTTTTTTTGTGTTTGCATTTGCTCTGGCTGGGATTCACTATCTTTTTCTGCAGACCTGCAGTCCAGCTCACATTTTTTCTCCTTCAAGCACACATCTGATTATGCCTAAATGTGTTTTACTTTCCCTATTAAACTGCATCCTGTTTAAGCCAGGGCATTTTTTTTATATAAATTTGTCTAAGCCATTTGGTGTTTGGAAACTTTGCTGTATGAACTCCTCATGTCACAAGTCTTTAACAAAAATACTTATTAACTAATGTCAGACCCAGACCTCTACTGCAAAATCCTGCTTCTGACATCAGTTCAGTTCACACTAGGGATTTTGAATTGAACATGAGTCCAAATCTCTTGGAGTGGGAACTAGCAAGCGGCTGTGCTGTTAGAAGAGGTGGCAGTTTTCATACTCTACCAGAAGAGATAGTCCAATAGTCTGTCCTTAACATCGACCAGTTTCATGGGAAGATTGAAGAAACGGCAGAATGGGCAGCTGTGGAACTAGGGAAGATTATGCTGTAACCAGAAAATTACAAGTGACAGTAGGATAGCACATACTGAATTTCTGCCAGACAATATTATCTGTGAGTCTGAACAAGGGAGAGTGAATGAATGAAGAGCTCTTAGGGAAGATAAATCTCACACCCAGTGAGAGAGGATGGCTTTGTTTTTAAGCTCCTGCCTGCTCAGCTTTGCGGGAGATCTGACAACCATTTCTACCACAGACTTTTTCTTACGGACCTTGAACAACAGTTAATCTCTTTGAACATCAAATCTCTTCCTGATTCTGAGGGATACAGCAGTTGTGGTGTTTGAGGGGCTCCTTGGTAATGTAAGTGACCCTCAAAAAAAAAATAAAAAAACAGCAGGCTGTGGAGAGGAAAGGATGAAGCCTTTGTGTTTGGCGAGACACCTGCGCAAAGCGAGATGTGTTGCACAGATTAGATAAGAGAATTGAAGGAAGACAAGAGGTACCTGTGATAAAAATAGATCGGATTAAAGACAGTCAGGTGAGGAGGAAAAGGATTTTGTTGTTTTATTCAAAGCGGTTGGATCCCTTATAGAAAGTGTATGCAGAATGATAGTTGCCTGTCATCAGCAATGAAAAGACAAGTACGAGACTATGACACATGAGTTCCCTTAAGACCAGAATCAAATAAATTTATGGTCTAGGTTAGGATTCCAGTGAAATTTAGACAATATAATTTGATGCTGAGAGTCTGAGGATTCATTACATGTGACTTTGAGGCTGTATAAACCCAAGGGAAATTGAATTTCTGCTTTGTTCTTAACCAAAGAGGCTCAAGAAGCAGCATAGCTCAGGACTTAGTTCTGCATAGAAGAAGACAAAGCCGGTTGAATCCTTTGTGATACCAGAAGTACTATCAGGAAACCCAGTGTTATTACTTTTAAGGGGTTAGGAAGATTCAATGTGTCTTGAAACAAGGATCTATCACTCCACACTCACATTCTTGCGATCCAGATGATCTGACCAGGGACAAGGAGACACCATCTCATGGACTGCATATGAACAACTCTCCCAGAATAAGACTCTTCCTTGGTGACCCATAATGAGCCCATTATACAGCATATCTCACCCTGCATCCCAATCATAGTTCTGGAAGAGAAAATGAATGCAGAAGCAGCTGAAACATTGGTTGACCCTAACCAGGGGAAGGGACAGGAAAGCTTGTTGGGGAGCATGAAGGCAGATGTGCACAAAGTGACCAACCACTGCAAATCAGGGCTGGGACAGCCCATACAGTACAGCACAGAGTGGGCACTAGTATCACAGTAGTGTGCTATTACCAGCATCTAATAATTTTGAAATTTTCTGTACTGAGAATCAAGTTTCTGCTACATGCTGATACCAATCATCACTATGCTCAAGGTTGATAGGATCAGCAATTAATTCCCTTTAGGAAGTCTATCTGAGGGGTTGGATTCAGTAGGATTTCTCAGTGTCATGCATGTGCACACATGCATGTGTGTACAAGCCATACTGGCTTTTTCACACAACAAAGTCATAGCTTCTGTTTTGTTTGAGGAAAGGGAAGTGAGGATGGGCTAGCACTCGTCTAAGAGCCTAGCAAGAGTTTCAGTCATGGTAGGTGCAGAAGGTGCAGTGTCATTTCCTTCCTTCAGGGTCAGGTCCTTTATTTGCTTCAGAAAGTCCAAGCTCTATCTCTCTCTTTGGTAGAGAAAGGTCAACTTCCACTTTCACAAGGCCTGTTCAAGCAATTCAAGTCTACAACTCAGCCTTGCAACACCCATATCCCCTGCATTATGCCGAATGCCCTTGCCCAGGTCTAGATGACTCCTATTCCTCAACAGGTTTAGTGCAAATGTGCAGAACTCCTTCATCTAAATGTGCCAAACTGCTGAATTTATGAAAACAGGAAGTAATTTGTAAACCTCATTTCAGATCTCAGAGGAATAATGGGAGGCAGAATGAGAGCTTATTTATGTCCTCTTCTTGTACATCCATTGGGTACGATGTAACATACTTTTAAGTAAAAATCATAGTTTAAAATAATGTGTCTCCTTTGTTTAAAAGAGCTTTTAAAAGAACTTGTTTGTCCTGTTTTCTTTCCCACTTATTTTCTTTCTTCCTCCCTTTTGAATATCACAGTTCTTTTTTCTGACTTACAGGGATGGTCATCTGCTCATCTCATTCTCATGTGGTCTCCCTGGATAGAAGAGAAATGATGAACCTTGCATTCCTTCACTGCTTTGATCCCCAGGGAAATAACTGTAGCCACACATACAGAGCAGAAAAAATGAGTGAGCTGGGCTTTTCCACCATCCTTTATTTACACTTTTCATGGTTTCTTTTCTTTCAATATTGCTTATGTATTTACGTTCAGCTAGTGGCCCAGCAGGGATCAAAATCTTTATTCTCACTAGAGGAGTTTCTTATCATAGCGAGGAAAGGGCAGAAGAGCCCAGGAAAAAAAAAAAAAAAGGAAAAAGGAAAAGATAGCAACCACACTTTTGTAACTTGCCACACCACTTGGAACTGCTAAAATTCTGACACCAAATGTTGTTGTCTGGATGAATCTAAAGTCACCCCATCAGTCTCAGAGCAACTTTGAACACACGAAGCTCTTGGTGCCCACTAGTTATGTACTTGGCACAAATAGGGCTACATAAAGGGGTGGGGTGGGTCAGCAGGAGAATTGGTGTTCAGCATTTATGTAGCATGAACTGTGATAAAAATACTGGCAGATATTAGTAACATTCACTTGAGTTTAGGTTTCTTTATAAACAGAGATATTAGATGAGATTCAGCAAGATTGTTTTACTCAAAAGCAAATGAATTTTGAATAACTTCTGTGAGCAATAGGGAAAACAGATCTTTTCCTGATTTTTTTATTTACCATTTATTATTCTTTTTGATTGCTTAAGATAACACCATGTACCCAGAAAGACAAAACTGATAGCAATGTAAATGTGGAATGAGAAGGAGAAGAAGAGGAGGATGTTGAGGTGGTTGAGTCCCCATCTCTTGAGGTGTTTAAAAGACGGGTAGATGCGGTGCTTGAGGACATGGTCTAAGGGTAGACTTGGTGGCGGTAGGTTAATGGTTGGACTGGATGATCTTAGGGGTCATTTCCAGCCTTAAAAATTCTATGATTCTATGATTCTATGCTTTAGAAGGTTTCATGCCCATGAGATACCAGCCAGTCCAGTGTGGCTACCAAGAAGCACACAGCTAGGATGCTACAGGTGAAACAGGTAGCTGCTGGAAGTTAACCCTGTGTAGGATTCAAGAAGGATGAAATAATTACAGCAGTTTCTAGAATAAGGAAACTATTTCTCTCTGTTTTAGAAACAAAATTTTTCAAAAGAATTTTACTTTTACCAGAGATCTTGGGCTGAAGGGGCTAGCAGATGCTGAGCTGAAATATCATTGCCCTGCACAGTTATTGTGAGCGGTGTAGGCTTTATGCCTAAACAAAAAGAGTAGCGAGAGGGCTCACCCCACTTCATAGAATCATAGAATCATAGAATTTTAAGGCTGGAAATGACCCCTAAGATCATCTAGTCCAACCATTAGCCCACCACCACCAAGTCTACCCTTAGACCATATCCTCAAGCACTGCATCTACCCGTCTTTTAAACACCTCCAGGGATGGGGACTCAACCACCTCCCTGGGTAGACTGTTCCAGTGCTTGATGACTCTTTCAGTAAAGAAGTTCTTTCTAATATCCAACCTAAATTTTCCCTGGCACAGCTTGAGGCCATTACCTCGAGTTCTGTCGCCTGTTACTAGGGAGAAGAGACCAACCCCCACCTCACTGCAACCCCATTTCAGGTAGTTGTAGAGAGCAATAAGGTCTCCCCTCAGTCTCCTCTTCTCCAAACTAAACACCCCCAGCTCCCTCAGCCTCCTCGTAGGGCCTGTTCTCCAGACCCTTCCCCAGCTCCCTCAGCCTCCTCGTAGGGCCTGTTCTCCAGACCCTTCCCCAGCTCCCTCAGCCTCCTCGTAGGGCCTGTTCTCCAGACCCTTCCCCAGCTCCCTCAGCCTCCTCGTAGGGCCTGTTCTCCAGACCCTTCCCCATCCTCGTTGCCCTTCTCTGGACACGCTCCAGCACCTCAACGTCCTTCTTGAAGTGAGGGGCCCAAAACTGAACACAGTACTCGAGGTGAGGCCTCACCAGTGCAGAATACAGGGGGATTATCACCTCCCTGGTCCTGCTGGCCACACCGTTCCTGATACAAGCCAGGATGCCATTGGCCCTCTTGGCCACCTGGGCACACTGCTGGCTCATGTTTAGGCGGCTGTCAACCAACACCCCCAGGTCCCTTTCCGCCAGGCTGCTCTCCAGCCACTCCTGCCCAAGCCTGTAACGTTGCCTGGGGTTGTTGCGACCAAAGTGCAGGACCCGGCATTTGGCCTTGTTGAACGTCATATTGTTGGCCCCAGCCCAACAATCCAGCCTGTCCAGATCCCTCTGCAGGGCCTTCCTACCCTCCAGCAGATCCACACTCCCACCCAATTTGGTGTCATCTGCAAACTTACTGAGGGTGCATTCAATCCCCTCGTCCAGATCATCTATGAAGATGTTGAACAGAACTGGTCCCAACACCGAGCCCTGGGGAACACCACTGGTGACCGGTCGCCAGCTGGATTTGGCTCCATTCACCACCACTCTCTGGGCTCGGCCATCCAGCCAGTTTTTAACCCAGCGCAGAGTGCACTTGTCCAAGCCGTGAGCAGCCAGCTTCTGCAGGAGAATGCTGTGGGAGACGGTGTCAAAGGCCTTGCTGAAGTCCAAGTAGACAACATCCACAGCCTTCCCCTCATCCACTAAACAGGTCACCTTGTCATAAAAGGAGACCAGGTTAGTGAAGCAGGACCTGCCCTTCATGAACCCATGCTGGCTGAGCCTGATCCCCCGGTTGTCCTGCACCTGCCGCATGATGGCACTCAGGATGATCTGTTCCATGATCTTCCCCGGCACCGAGGTCAGGCTGACAGGCCTGTAGTTTCCCAGATCCTCCTTCCGACCCTTCTTATAGATGGGTGTCACGTTTGCTAGTTTCCAGTCATCTGGGACCTCCCCAGTTGACCAGGACTGCTGGTATATGATGGAGAGTGGCTTGGCAAGCTCCTCCGCCAGCTCCCGCAGTATCCTCGGGTGGATCCCGTCTGGCCCCATAGACTTGTGGGCATCCAAATGGAGGAGCAGGTCAGTGACTTCCCACCTTTCACTCAGTAACCTGGGGTTTGTGCCTTCAGCTGGTACCAGGGAAAACCACTTCCAAATTTCCTCTCAGTTGGAGGGAACTTGAACCCACATTATCTCCTTCACCAATCTGTCCTTACACTTTCACTCACTCTTGGTTTGGAACCATTCCAGAGAACAAAAAGTACCGATATCTCTCTTCAGGCGAGTACTATAACAACTTTTCTCTTGTGCAAATACGTTCATGAACTCTTATTCCACCTATACATCCAGTCTGAGAGCACTCACAGGGTGGGCTTTTTTGGCAAAATATCAGTTTGTGGGTCCTGGCACCACAGGTTTCAGCTCAGCATCCAGCTACTTGATGATGCCCACAGCACTTCAGCTGGTGACTTCTGCTTGCAGGAAGAAATGTAGGAAACTGTACCAAAAAAAACTGTACCTCCTCCTTGCACCATTCATTCACTGGAGCCTGTGAATGAAGTAGTCTCAGTTAGACTCTTTGATAAAGGATTTCATTGAGATAAAGTCTTTGATGAAGCAGATACCTCAACACCTAGACAAAAAAAAAAAAAAAAAGGTAGACACTTTGTGACTCTGCAGGAAAGAGAAAATGCCTCAGCAACCACTTGTGGGTGTACTCAGAGGAATCTGCAGCCAGTTTCTACAAGAGAAGTTGTTGGAGCTATGAGTGCAGGTGTGCCTATGGCTCTGTAGTATCTTAAGTTGGTCCTGCGAAGAGATGAAAGGAAAAGAGATGGGGTAACTTCAAAGGCACTTGCTTAAATCTAGTCAAGGTTTTACATAGCTTCTCTTTTTACTAAGAGATGGAAATATTAAAGTATTTGCATGGGGACAACAAAATCAAGGGCATCATAATGGACTTCAGTGTCATGAGTATCAGGACCTAATGTGACAGGCTGTAGTAAATATGCATATTGTGAGGAGTTACTGGATCTACAAGTAATTTTTTCCAGTAAAAATAACACGTAGCAGCATGAGCCACTGATGTATCTCATGCAGAAGCTGCAGGACATCTCCTTTAATTAACTTGAATCACTAGTGAATGGAAGTTTATAAATCAAGACGATCTTGCATCTTCTTAGATTCAAATGGGTAGAAGGCTCCTTCATTGCCTGTGGAGTCTGTCTCATGTACTGTTCCTTGGTTTTTCAGACTGATTGGGCTCTTCAGTGTGGAGGTGCAAATTTCCCTCATTGCGCCTGCGTGTGTTGCCAGCAAGCAGAAGAAAGGAGGAGGTGGACTTCCTTGGATCATGTTTCAGCGGTTACCTGAATTGATAGTGACTGGTTCATGACACCTCCTGTTCCTCAAAACCTGCTCTTTTTCACTCTCTGCGTACATGATTTAACATGCCAAAGGAAAGTTAATACCAGGATCTCTGGGAGCTTTGGCTTTTGGCAGTCAGCAAGACCTGCTAAGGCAAATGTGTGAGTGTCAGAACAAGGGTTTTTAATTGTGCTCCTGTTCCCAAGATGGATCTTCAGTTATATTAATGGCACTAGCTATCTACAGAAGGAGAGAGGAAAGGAGATCAGAAGGAACTAGTAGCAAGTGCTGTGTAGTGCATGTAGTTTTATACTTCCCGTTTTCTGCTTATGACTGAGCAGGTAAATCATATTTCACACTGATTTTTTGGGGGGTTTCATGGCTGATCCACAACCCACCCAAAATTTCAGGCTGACTGTCTCTTTATCAGTTCTTTTGCTATAAACAATGCAACTGGATTTGGAACCACTTCCAAACCAAGCACAGTTAAAGCAAATGCAAAGACTGAGAAGTAATGCCATAGCATTGTGTTTCAAATTCACATTTTCTGCTGGGGTCAAACTTTTGCTGGTTAGTGACAATAAAATCTTCCTATATTACATGTTAAGTGTTAGCATAGCTTAAAAGACAAACCAATTTCAAATATCAGAGAACAGAATAAAGTTTAAACTGTAGGAACAGTAATTTCTTACTCTGGAAATCAATAACATTGCACTGAGGAGAGCTGCAAAACCTCTCGGTTTCTTACTGCTGATTCCCACTCCAAGCATTACACAGCTTCAGCAGGCTTTGATCCTCTTTGGGAGGAAACAAGGATCTGACCTCTGCCTGAACTTGGGTCCTGCAGAGAAAAAGATTCCACAGCTAGAAAAATAGAGGTTTCTGAGCTTCTCAGACATTTGTTAGCTTCCCACCAGGCAGCATGTGTGTGCGACTGGGCATCATTCCTGAGTAGTGTCCTCTAATTAACCTCTCAGAGAAGGTTGCTGGCTAATTTGCTGACCAACTCCAAACAACTAAAAAGAAGAAGGAATTATATAAAAAAGAAACCACGCAATGGTTTTAAGCGTGATTCTTGAATTAACTTTGCCAGCAAGAGTAAACAAACAGCCCTGGCTGCTCTGCAATAACCTCATTCTTCACTCTGCTTTCTGACACTGACACCCCCAACATTTCTCACTGGGAAGTTTCCTGGTGTGATTGAGTCATTATTGGTTTCCTTGGGTAGATATAATGGAAATCTCTCAAGTGGAAGGAGCTGTAAATATAGACCAAAATTCAGCTCACTGAAGCACCTAAAGAGCATGCAGACAAAGCACCAACCTGAGTTACCATATTGGTTTTCTTCTGGATAGAGTTATATTTCTTCATATAGCTGGTACAGGGCAAAGCTTTGGGTTTTGATGAAAACAGTGTTGATAACTCAGGGATGTTTTTGTCACTGCTGAGCAGTGCTTACACAGAGACAAGGCCTTTTCTGCTCCTCATCCCACCCCACCAGCAAGGAGTCTGAGGTTGTACAGGGAGCTGGGAGGGGACACAGATGTGACAGCTGACACCAACTGACCAAAGGGATATTCCATAGCATATGATAACAAGCTCAGTAATAAAACAGACAGAGGAGAAAGGCTGAGCAGGGCTGCCATTGCTCAGGGTCTTGCTGAGCATCAAATGGTGAGCCATTGGGGGTTTTCTACAGCAATCCTTTTTGGGGGTCAGGATGGTTTTCTTTCTCTTTCTTGTTTTCTTAACTTTTTTGTCTTAACTTACAGTGCAGTGGAAAGTTTTATATATCCACTGTTCTCCAAAAGTTGCGAGCCTCTGAATTTTATTTAATTTATTTTATTTTATTCAACCACAGCTACAGGGAAACTGAAGAGTGGCCCTTTCTTACACTGCTAGGAGTGCACACTGCAAAGAAAACCCCCTGATTTTCAGGACATCAGGGTGAGATAAAAAGCTCCTGTCCTTCAAATGGCAATCTTTCAGGAATCACGTACAAGCAGACAAAAAGTTTTCACAGGACTTGTTAGATCTGGGGCCTGATTACCCTCAATCCAATTGTGAATACTGGTTCACCTTTCCCCAGAGATGGCTGTTAAAATGATAGACCTGTGTCTTCATAAGATAGAGTGGTTTTCATAGCTTAATGACCCTCTGCCTTCCTGGGTAAGTCAGGTTGTATCACTGTCTATTCTGGTTATGTGCTTACAGCCCCAAGCCATAATCAAGTTCATTTCTCTGCCTCCTTGCTTGAGGGCAGATTTTCTTTTGTGCCCCCAAAATACTGTGTTTCAGTTATTTATAAATGTTCATCAGATCATTTGCCTGTACAAATTACAGCCTGAGCATTATCTGTGAACTGTGTATTTCCATTATTCATTCTGGTCTCTGCTCCTGATTGGGTGCCTGAAACTTTATGAATAGATAAAAAAAAAGTGAATGATGAATAGTGAATCATGAATAATAAACAGAAGATGAGTACCCTTTTTCAAACTCCCATTCCTCTATGAATATGTGTACCCCTCTATATCAGTTGCCTTCACCAACATTCATATGCAGAGAAAATAGACTGAAACAAGACGAACAAAAAAAGGGCAGGAATGCAGCTGAATCAAATCAGGAACTGTGGGGGTTTTTTGCACATAGTTGTGAATGCACTACTCAGCAGTTATTCAGCTCCAGTAAAATCCAAATGTTCTGGGGACAGAGTTAGATGGAGAGACGAGAGAAGTATTTTTCTCCACAAATCCCCCACTAACTTCCCCAGGAAGGTGGGCATGTCACAGTGTTTCTGCTTGCTTCTGCTTCCTCAACTGTAAAGTAGAAATAATAGAAATCGTTCCTGCAGCACCCACAGATCTGTAAATAAATCATGCTAAGTGCACTTTGTCACTTTTTAAAAGACTTTTTTTAAAGATTTTTTTTAAAGATTTGACAGACTCATCACTAACTGGTGTAAAGCATGTCAGCCTTTAGATTCTTGGCTGTCCAGGTAACTTACAGGTATGTTCAATGCAGATGTCGCTTGGAGATTATTCATAAATTATATTTGTCCTATGACCAACCCTTTTTTGTTCATTTAAACAAAACTTTATTTTCTTGTGCAATGTCCAGAACGTAATAATTATTGTTTTCCTAAAGGGCAACAATTTGCTCTCTTAAGCCTGCAAAAAAAAGTCTTCTAATTTAAACCTGTAGAGACATCTTGGCAGCAAGTGCAGGCAATTACAATCATCCTTGCTCTAATTTATACAATTATAGGAATTTATTTTTTTCTGAGCTGTGGACTCCAGCTGTCTAAAGTTGCTGACCAGAATGGAAGCCGTGAACATACTTTTTTGAAAGGAAGAAGATTTTGTTTAGATTGTGAGATTTGTACTTCTCTTTTTTCATTTTTTTAAGAAATGTTCTGAATTAATTACATGTGCATTTCTATCTTTGTTCTGAATAGGGCATCTACATAACTCTTGAAGCTTTGTACTAAAAGGCAACAGGATTTTCATCTTTAGAAGGTAAACCCCAAGTATCTAAGGTTTTACCTGTAAATGAAAAGAATAGATAAGTCTGGGCCTTATGTATGTGACCTAACAGTTAGGAGTTAGTTATTAGCAAGCCATTTTGAACATTTTGAAATTCCATTAAAATAAAAAAAATGTTCCTAGCTTGAATAAAAACAGCCAAGCCTTTCAGGAACTGCTGGAGGGTACTCAGCCAAAAGCATTCATTAGTCACCCAGAATTACGCCTCTAGATCAGACAGAAGAGGGACTTATATCTGCTTTTCTCATAGAGCGAGTGTCTCAACCTGCTTCCAAGGAGCCTTTTGCCAGCTGGGACCCAAGATGGTTATGCTGAAACCAGCACTCTTAAAATAGTTTTGGTTTTGACTTTGGCTTTCTTAGTGACAAAAGTCAATTGCATAAAAAAAATTCCCTGTATGCTTTAACCACTCTAACCCGTATTGCATAGGGTGAAATACCTTACAGCTATGCATTAAACAGACCTGTATAGCTCTGCTTTTTAACACTTTGCTGAAGTGAAATGCCAGAAACTTCTGCATTTACAGACTCCAGGATTTGAAGATTTTTCTGGAAGAGCTTTTAATATATGAAATGTTTTTAACAACATTTTATACCATTAAAGTACCTAAGTGTTTTTATAAGTACTGGATATACTTTCTTCAATCAGAGAAATAAGCGGTGTGTCTGTTTAGATTTTAGCCCTGGCTCTCTAAAAAACTATAATCAGGGAGTTCAGAGTACCAGTCTAGCCTGAAACTCTTAATGGAAGCTTTGCAACTATATTTTTGCCACTTTTAAAAATAATAATAGAGCTTTGCTGATGTTTCCTTTGGTGCTCCAATGAACTGAAAATTAGGGTCGCCCTTTTAGTGTCCTTTCGAATCATCAAATTATAAATGCATTTCATCTGTCTCAAGGTATCACAGCAAAAATTACAAGATGACCTTTAAGAAGGGCTAGTAAAGCACTGCTGCTTACTTTGTTCTAGATCTCACCTCAGACAGTCTCTTGTCTCTGTCACTTTCAAAGATAAATTACTATTTCCACTGTGCCTACACCTGTAATAGCAGCTGCCTTTTCATCACCTGCCACTCACTTTTCTAACCCCTCCCATCCCTGCTTTTATTTCTTTCTTCCTACACCACAATTCTCCATTTCTCCCAAGGGAAAAGCATGTATTTAATGTATAAATACAAAATACACTCTGACCTTCCTTTCCTTTCCCCTTGCCTGTCACAATGCATGCAGTTGCCATCTGCCTTTTCCTCTTACTCCTCCAGTTTTTCCATCTCATCACATTCCCTTCTCCTTAGCTTCTCAGTATGCTCTGGCTCTTCTTCCATCAGCTTACAAGCACGTTTACTCTTGATCAGCTCTCACCAATCTGTCCCTCTGGTCCCTGTCTTTTCTCTCTCCATTCTTCTCCAAGCTCCAGCTACAGTGTCGAATTTTCCCTTCTTCCCCCACTAGTCTGGCTGCCTTGGATATGAATGCAAATCAGCATGTACTTTTGAAAACTCATCGGGGTTTTTTGGCTTCAGCGAGTCTTTCTTCTTTCTATTTTCTTCCTGTGTCCCTAACTGCTTGTTCAGAAAGCACTCTGGAAGGCTTGTGGAAGTCCTCTTGCTCTCCTCCCTCATTACTGGGGAGAGAGGAGTGGTGCTCAGGAAGGCCATACTTTTAATCATGTTTTTAATTTGATTCTTCTCACTTTATGCTATGTTATACCTGTGAACATAAGGCCAACCAGTGCCTCTGTGTCAAAAGGCATGTCTTTCAAATATGTCTTTACTCCAGATCTATTTCCTTCTGTCTAAATGAAAACTTTTTCACCTCTCTTAAAATACAATTGGGCCAAGCTGAACTCAGAAAAAAGAAAACGTCTTAATTTCTCTTCCTTGTAAACTTGCTTCTCAAACTTTTCACGACTGCTTTTCATTGTCACAATATCTCCATGCAGCTCTTAAATGGATGTGATCTGTTGAGAGTTCTCTAGTTCCTCCCCACCCCCAATGCCACATCTTGTTCCTGTGGAGTCTCGTCTTCTAACTTCTCTGAGGTTTATTTTCTGCCCACCCAGACACCTGAGACTCTCCATGGAGATGCTATCACCTTATATTTCTATAAGTATCTTTTCCATGGCCTGTCTGACTTCTCCTGCTAATGACAACCTCCCCAAGCACCCACAGGGCCACTTTAAGGAGGTGGTTTCAGGGTGGTAGTGCTGGGGTGGGGGGTGAGGAGGGTGGGCAGGTGTTTGTAAAGCCTGCTTGCTTAGCAACATATTGAGACCATCGCTGATCAGTTATCTGTGTATGAGGGTTAGAGCTGACAAAGTGCAGGCATCTTTAGATACAAGTGCCTGTGAAAGAGCTCATTTAAACTCGCTCTTTAGTAGATAGAAAGAAACAAGGCATTGCCAGATCAGATCTGGTGTATTGATACATAACAGTCCAGTTTGCCTTCACTGACTGTAAAGGAATCTGGGGGTAACTAGCTCAGATGTCAATATCTGCAGCTGAGATATCTGAAACTATTAAGAAAAATCCCAATTTTTGTGGTTTTGAAGTATTTTGTATTAGTTTTTTAATTATATGTGCTTGAGAGCAGTTCTGTATCCATACCTCCAGGATCTGTGCAGAGCCTAATGCAACAGGGTTTGAGTCCATGACTACGTCCTTATGGTGCCACTATAATGGTTAGATTTTGAGTCATCAACAGCATCAAAATGCTGTTCAAAAAAAAAAGACTGAAGAAAACATCTTGCAAAGGTTAGAGGAGCCACAGTGATGTATAGCAAGAATATGGAGGCATTCAGAAACAGTTAATTGATAGCTTGTGTGACTGGTACTCACAGTGCTGAAGTCCCAGTGACTCTAAACATATGGCAGCAAGGATAATGCTGAAAAAGAACAATGGCCTTTAGTCAACTGCAGTGCATAGAGCCTGTTTATTTGTTTGTTTGTTTGTTTGTTGCTAGCAGTGGTATGTACAACTTTTCTTGCTTTCTTTTGGAGGAGATATTAAAATTAAGATCTAAGCCACTTGGAGAAAACATGAAGTCCTCAGACTTCCATAACTATGGGCAAAGTTTTGTGGGGACTTTGCCTTTGTTTCGCTGCATGGTTGCCTTTTAGCAGTAAGTGAAACTCCATGGCTTGTGCTCATTCATTTCACTTCTTCTCATGTCTCTGATTTTGCAGACCACAATGACCTTGTTTGGGAAAGAGATGACTTAACAGGGTTGTGACTGAAATACATAAAAATATGAGTAATATGGTGGTGATGAACAAAGAATATTTATTCAGTATTTCCCACAATGTTTTTATTCTTTTCAAAAAGCATCAAATGAATTTGCCAGGCAGAAGATTTAAAGCAAATAAATGAAATTATTTTTCTATATGCTACAGAGTTAGCCTGTGGAATTTGTTACCAGATTGGAAGAAAAATGCCAGGCATGCACATACATGATACAGTTTTCCCATTGAAAACTTGTTCTTTTGTTTAATACACAAATCAAAATTTGCAGTAGTATTATTCCGCTTGTGCAAATGAAATCTGACTCTGTCTTCCCCAGCTCTTGGTATATGTGTGTTAGACGGAAAAGTAGGAAGCCAAGGAAGAAGGCTACTGGTTCACTTTTCTTGGCTCCTTCACTCTGGGTTGCCTCTGGAACAAGGAGAAGACTTTTCCTTCCCATAGGTCAATGAAATACTGCCAAAGCAGGAAGATATTGAAATGCAATATGGGATAGACAAAATGAGACCAGACTGGGAAACTGCTGTGAAGATCGGGGATCTACCACATAGGAAATTTTCAAAGGTGATGGGAAGAAAGTAGATTTTCTAAATGAACCATAAAAAAAAATCTAGAATTTGTTGTAACTTGCACACTTACATGAAAATTGCTGTATTAAGGGAAACTCTGGAGGAAAAGACTTAGCATGCAAAGAACACGGAATAGGGCAGAGAGAGATGGTTCCAAATCAATGTGTTTTAATTCAGTTTTACCCAGCACATCTAGATTTTTGTCTGTTTTAAAAATGTGTACTCTAAGAGATCTCTACTTTTCAGATACAAATTCCCTTTTGTGCTTTTGTAGTGTTCCTTAAAGGAAATTATATTAACAGATATACCTCAGGGCTTTGGCTTTTGGGATCATGTCACACTCCTGTCACAGAAAGTATCTAGTTTCTATAGCCAATGGAGAGTGACAACCACCATCAGGTGACTCATACATGACTTAGGTGAATGCAATTGACCCTTTTGAGGCAACTGTTTTTCCCGTGATTATGCCAGGAGTCTGATATTTAGATTAGGAACTTGACTTTCAGACATTTATAATTATGGAAGAAAGCTCCTGTTTTTTGTTTATTTGGTTTGGGTTTNTTGTGGGTGGGGGGTTTCCCTGTAGGAAAGTGTTGATATTGCAACCCTCCAACACATACCCAAAGGAGTAACCCAGTGGACATGACATTGTGTGCTCTGACCAGTCATATCCAGAACACAGCAAGCTGTCAGATCACCAACAGCTACAACCCTCACAAGAGTCACATCTGTAAAGAAGAGCTTTGTATGGTTTGGTTCAAAATGCCCTGTCTACATTCAGCTCAATAATAAAGCTCAATACACTTTTTTATTTTAGTCACTCTCCCAAAAGTGGCATTGGCTTTTCTGACAGGAGAGAGCACTTCATCATGTCTAAGAGCATCATTTGACAATAGGCTAACAGGCTTCGAATGTGATCTGGAGTTGTGAAACAATTGCTTTGATGGCTTTCTTCAGCTTGGTTACAAGAAACCTTGCTTGACAATTTATTTTGAACATCTGGCCTACTATTATTGAACATCTATTTATAAAGCTGGCCTCAAAAAAACTCTCATAGAAGTGTCTGTCTTCAATCAGTTTGTGTGTGTCTTGTGGCAACAGAATATTTTACAGACATTAGTTCCTAATTGTCCAGGGTTTTCTTATACAAATCAGCCTTCCTTTCTGGAGCTACTTTATTTATATATGTTTTTTATTAACAGAGCTGTTTCTCCATACAACATAAATGAAAACAACTCTATTAGAAAAGCTGTGAGTCATTGCCATCATTTTATTAAATAAATTATTTCAAGATCTCAGACAAGGCATGAAAAGGCTTTAACAAACAGCTAGCAATTACTTAAAATACATACAAAACACTTCTTTTTTCCCCTGCATTTGTATTATGTTCATTTTAAAATCTTCTGGTTTTACCAAAGGTAGAGAAGTAATTGCAAGCACATTGGAGATGTTATGGGATATTGGGGAGGGGAGGAGGGGGAAAGAAAGCATGATTCTTATCCAGGAGACAGCATGGAGAGGTTTGATGTACTGCTGCTATTACATAGGTACACCGCATATCAGGAGAAACCATACTGGGGAGTGATGTCAGTTCTGTGTCTAACACCTCTTTTAGTCATTGTACGTTTCTGCTCTCACAAAGATCCTCTGATTGCTTTTCTAGAGATTGCTTAAACTTGATGCTGGTGAGACAGAAAGGTGCTTTTGTTTAGGAGCAGTTCCGTGCTCCGCTACATATGACAAAACTGTTCCCTCATCTTCACCCATAATAGGGTGGGTATCTGTATTTTACTGAGTCCATGCAATCCTTTTTGTCCTTGCACAAGCAAGAATATGTAAACTACAAAAAGCAGCTTTGTTAAAGGGAAATAACTTAGAAAAAGATTCTTGTCTCACTGAAGTCAATGAATATCTTGCATTTAACGTGAACAGAATCAGATTTTTTCACTAATGTCTGACTACACGTTTAAGTCATTTTGGATTTGTTTAAGTGTTATATTCATCTGTTAGTGATAGATGCTGTGACTGGGAGAAAGACAAAAGAGATTGCTGGTTTATATTTTAATCTGTTTGTGTCTTTCATTATTATAAGTATGAATTTCATTAAATTATGTTGCCTGACCAGCCTAGTGGTTGCTATGATGGAGTGACTACACCAGTAGACAAGGCAAGAGATACAGATGTCATCTATCTAGACTTCTGTAAGGCCTTTGACATGGCTCCTTACGACGTCCTTCTCTCAAAATTGGAAAAGTGTGGATGAGGATTTGGCTGGATGGTCACATCCAGAGGGTAGTATTCAATGGCTCTAAGTCAAGATGGAGATCAGTGACAAGTTGTTTCCCTCAAGGATCTTTATTGAAACCAGTACTGTTTAATATCTTCATCAATGACACAGACCTGAGTGCACTTTTAGCAAGCTTACAGATAACACCAAATTGAGTTGTAAGCTTGATATACCTGAGGGGTTACATGCCATACAGAAGGACCTGGATAAGCTCAAGAAATGGGCCCATGCAAACCTCATGAGTTTCAACAAGGACAAGTGCAAGGTCCTACACATTCGTTGGTGCAAATCTCAGTATCAATACAGGCTGGGAAATGAATGGATTGAGAGCAGCCATGNATTCAATGGCTCTAAGTCAAGATGGAGATCAGTGACAAGTTGTTTCCCTCAAGGATCTTTATTGAAACCAGTACTGTTTAATATCTTCATCAATGACACAGACCTGAGTGCACTTTTAGCAAGCTTACAGATAACACCAAATTGAGTTGTAAGCTTGATATACCTGAGGGGTTACATGCCATACAGAAGGACCTGGATAAGCTCAAGAAATGGGCCCATGCAAACCTCATGAGTTTCAACAAGGACAAGTGCAAGGTCCTACACATTCGTTGGTGCATCAAAAGAGGTGTGGCCAGCAGGTCAAGGGAGGGAGTTCTCCTCTTCTACTCTACTGTACTTAGACCCCACCTGGAGTACTGTANCTAAAAGCTGTACTTGAATCAGCAGTGTGCATTCAGAACCTAGAAAGCCAACCATCCCGGACTGCATCAAAAGAGGTGTGGCCAGCAGGTCAAGGGAGGGAGTTCTCCTCTTCTACTCTACTGTACTTAGACCCCACCTGGAGTACTGTATCCAGCACTGGGGTCCCCAGAACAAGAGATTGACCTGTTGGAGTTGGTCCAGACGAGGCCCACAAAGATGATCAGGAGGCTGGAACACTTCTGCTATGGAGACAGGCTGAGAGAGTTGGGCATGTTCAGCCTGGAGAAGTCTCTGGTCAATGGAGCTTACTGTGACCTTTCAGTACTTAAAGGGGGCTTATATGGCAGATGAGATTAAACTTTTAGCAGACCCTATTGTGATAGGACAAGGGGTNACTGGGGTCCCCAGAACAAGAGATTGACCTGTTGGAGTTGGTCCAGACGAGGCCCACAGAGATGATCAGGAGGCTGGAACACTTCTGCTATGGAGACAGGCTGAGAGAGTTGGGCATGTTCAGCCTGGAGAAGTCTCTGGTCAATGGAGCTTACTGTGACCTTTCAGTACTTAAAGGGGGCTTATATGGCAGATGAGATTAAACTTTTAGCAGACCCTATTGTGATAGGACAAGGGGTAACAGTTTTAAACTAAAAGAGGGTATAGTCAGACTAGAGATAGGGAAGAAATATTTTATGATGAATGTGGTGAAAGAAGTGGCCCAGAGAGGTGCCAAATGCCTCATTCCTAAAAACATTCAAAGCCAGGTTTTACAGGGCTCTAGGCAACTTGACCTAGTTGAAGATGTCCTTGCTTATTGCAGAGGGGGTTGGACTAGATGACATTTATATTTCCCTTCAAACCCAAACTGTTCTATTATCATATGTGAGATAAAAATATATATAAATATTTGTAAGCCTCTTTTGGGTGAACCCTGGAAGTACCTTGACACTGAGAATGCTGTGTGATTCATAGGAGATGCAGCACAGACTGCACTCAACAATTTTTGAGTTTGTATTTACTTTTAGAGTAGGAATAACTTTCATTTACCTGTCACCTTTATTTATTTTTATGTATGTATANAAAGTCTACTGCTAGTTTACTGTAGCCTTAAGACTCTGGATTTTGTGGAAAGCTTTTTTTTTTTTTTATCAGAGTGCTGTATTTCTGCATGAAAGTCATTGACTGCATGTGGTTGTCTATAATTATGCTACCTATTGCTCTGTCCAGCATTAGTCCTATAAGGAACAAGAAAGATAAATTAAAGGAGAATATTTCAGTATTCCACTTCCAAGTGTGTAACAGCTGGTCAAGGCTGAGGGACACTGGCACTAAAAGCTATAAATTCTACTGGAACTTGGGTCACTTTCCATCATTCTGGCTTTCTCACATCAATAATCTCTGCAATTGAAACCACAGGAGCTCAGGTGTACGCTGTCACTCTCCTTCCGATCATCCCCACACATTGACCTGTCCTGGGCTCTCACTGGGACCTTGAGTGGTGACAGGCAGAAAGCTGTGATTTATACAGCACTGTTGTAATTAGGGCAGAGCTCATAAGTGCAGCTAGAGTTTGGGCTATATCTGTGTTTCCAGTAGAAATCTTTGTGTTTAACAGTTTATAAATGTGGCCATTAAATGTCATTCCAGGCTGCAATTTGGCACACAAGTGTAAAGTCTGTTTGGTGCTTTTGAAGTAATTGGTTATGTTCTCATGTGCAAGCACAGAAGCATCTCTGCCCATCACCAAGAGTCTAGAACAAGAGGTGTGTACCATAAGTTACATATGATGTTCAAAAAAGCAGCTTCCTTCTCCAGGTGTTGCTTACACCAGGGACGAAAGAAGAGCTCCTCTCCGTGGTGTAGCTTTCAGAGGCTGGCCGGTGTCCTCCACTCACATCACCAGTAGAAATGCTATCTGCTTTATTCTGCAAGAGCTGGAGGGACAGAGGGGTGGTCCCTCAACCTTCTTTGGGCACAATGAGATCTGCCAGAGATGTGGAAATGTGTCATGAGATCTGGAGTATGCTTAACTGCTGGCCTTCAACTGGTTCTTCCTCGTCTACACACTGTGTTCCTCCCTTTCCTGGGCTAGTGCCATGCTCAGGCCCAGACCCACAGTCCTCCTCCCTGGTCACATCTGAGGCTGTGCCTGGACCAGAGCTGCTGGAGGGCTCTCTGTCACAGGGTGATTGGTTATGATGGAGGGCAAAGTACCTCATCTACCCATTGCTAAGGTTGTTTCTCACTCAAAGCGGAGAGGAATGCATGCCTTCCTCTCAGGGCTGCTGAAATACCACCACAGATGTGCCTGTGTCTTACAGCCTAGACCTAAGAGCATGCCCGTGAATGAAAAATAATTCACTGAATATTTCCAGAAAGGGAACTGAAAGAGTAAGGAAGGAGGAAGCAAATTCAAGGCTTTGAATCAGGCTACTTTTTGGTAACATTTGCTGTGTTCCTAGTACATTATATGTTGCAAGCCCACCTGAAAGCCACAAGCACAGAAAAATAAATGATGCATATGCAATATTTGGAGTAGTAACCTCCAGACATCAAGCAGCTCACATACTTGTACCACTTAGAAAACATGCTTCCTTTCATAAGCTCTCCTTCCTAAGCAGAGGGGAAATACCTAGTTGATGTAGCCATAAAGGAAGGAGTGCAGGAGCCAAGAGATCACAAAATATGAGGTATGAAGAAGTGCCCATTTCAATCAAACAGTCAGCGTGTGCAGTCTTATTTATGATACATTATAAAAAGTTTATTGCCCGTTTTACTACTTTAGCTGCCCAAAGTTTGATTTAACCAGAAAACGTGCCAGTAATGTGCCTTGCCACCAGCCCCAGCTTTTCATGTCCTGGAAGTTGTGACAGCTTACCCCAGATTTTCCAAGCTAGTTGCTAGCGAACATGAATCCTTCAGGTACTCATGAGAAAGTCTGCACCACAACTTGTAAATCTCTCAGGAACTGAGAAGAAAATCTACATCCTGACCATCTACCAGTGAACAGAAGCACCACTTGTGTTATTATTAATGGGCACATCCCTATTTTTACTGCCCCATACAGGAACCCACAATCTAAAGAGTTGAGTAATTTTTAAACCATTACTGATGTGTTTTGCCATTAGAAACATTGAAGTTTCAACCCAAGCCAGTGTGGGAGCACAGTTAGCCCTGCCAGCCTTGGGGAAGGTTGTCTCCTTCCCTGGGACAGATCAGGCATTTCTGGAGAGTTTTCCCTTCTCTCCACCTTCCCGTGATTCAAGTTGTGAGTAGAAATATTCCTAAAGAGGGGAAGAAGGAGGAAAAAAACCCTCTTTTCCTCCCATACAAGGACCAAGTAGTGAACTTGATTCCCTGTCCTTCTTCACCTTTTCCACTTAGCCTAGCACACAGGGAAGCTGGCAGGCATTTGCTGCCTCCCCAGCATGGTAGGGTTTCCAAAGGGGTGTTTTCAGCCCACTGTGATTCTCCTGTGCTGATGTGAAGTGTGTCTACTGCCCATTTGGGCCAGAGGGGGTGCACAGGTGGGATGTTTCACAGATTTACTGGGTGTGATCACCCTGTTTTGGAATAAAACAAGTGAAGAGCATTTTTTACACTGGGAAATTACTGCTACTGTTTTATAAATGAGCTCCTTGTGACTTGGGCAGTGAGCTGAAACAAAACAGTGGTAAGAAATGTACCGTTGCACCAAAAGTCTTAGAGACCTCTCCTGTGGCTCTGGTTTTTTCCCTCAAAGGGGATGAACAAATGGACATGGCAGTAAGCTGAAGGCAATCAGCTTTGGTTCATTGACTGTGCTGGACTAGGACATATAGCTTCTCGCTAAGATCTTTCAAATGCCTGGTTGGGGCAGGGGAAGGCTAGAGAGGCAGCTACTTAATTGAATTTAACTCTCAGTTAATTAAATTTAACTAACTTCCTTCAGCTACTTACATTTCCACATAAGCCTTCGATACATGTATGTGTCCTGCTCAGCCTTGTGATCACAGGCACGTGGTCCTCCCACAAAAAATGATGCATCACATCCTGTCTCAGAGACATCAAAGCTTCACCCTGATCTCAGAGGAGAGCGCCAGCGAATGATGCATCAGAGATGGAGCACTACCTGTGTTGCATCTGGATTCAAAATTCCTGCTGAGCCAGAGCAACACGGGGGGATGCCAGAGAAACAAACACACGCAACCAAACAGCAGTCAGCATAGAGACCCTGGCCAGCAACTGGCTGCACTGAGGTCCAGGAAATCTTACCAGGAGATTAACTACTGCAGAAGCACCAGCACACAAAAGTGCCTTTTACACCCTAATTATTGTTTAGTAAACAATGCAATTAAGCTATTTGTTTACCACGCATCGAAAGTTGCTGGCTGCAGAAAAGCCATGCTAGCATATTGTGTATAGATTTTTAAGCCAAGCTGCCTTGTGGTACTGAATTGCTAAATTATATGAGCTTTCTGCATTCAGTGGTGTTTCATGAGCATACAGCACCTCGAACTTTGGTTCTGTATCTTCTAGTGAATGGATTTACATTCAATGTCAAAGCAAAAAAAAGGAACGTAATGGAAAAAATACAATGCAGCCCATTTATTTCTGTTCTCTTTCCTTTGTTTTTGTTGTTTGTTTGGGGTTTTTTTTTGTTTTTTGTTTTGTTTGGTTTTTTTTTAATTCATGCGTAATAAAGACTTGTGAAAAAAATGAGCCTAATCTTCAAAACAGGACTATGGGTAACCACCTGCTTCGTAGATGAACATTTTTACCACACTGAAAATCTTTTGGACTGCTAGGAGGGAAATGATGAAAAAATATAAAGCCTTTTTGGAATAAACAAGAATGTAAATCATTCTGAGTTCAGGCATTGCTCAGCTCAAGAATGCATCAGCTTTGGGAAAGATTAATAAACCAGTATTTGTTTCTTGTGCTCTTCTTTGTTAGAAAACAGCTGGCTTTGATTAAGTAAATGACAATCAAAAGAGCAGAGATAGAAACATATTGAATACCTGATCCTGGGTAGGTATAACTGTTAAAAGAGAAAGTTGCCTTCTCAATGTCTTTAGATGTGGGAAGGATACATTTTATGTCCAGTATGCAGCATTCTTTATAGGGATTCTGTATGGGAGGGATCTGAAGTACCTTTAAATAACGTTCCCCCAATTGTAACTGACCTAATAACTTGTCTTGAAAGAACATCTGAGTATCACAGCAGTTACAACTGCATAAAGTGGATAATGCTGTAAATTAATCTAATAGCAGAGTACCAGTGGCATACCTAGTTACCCTGTCTGTACAGTTGCATGTTGAATCAACCTAGGGAACTGTGGAGCCAGATAACAGCCTCTGTCTTGTGTTCTAAACCCTAGGAGTGAAAAATGGGGTGGAGCTACAGGACAAGAAATGCAGCTTGTTGATGTTGTGGTCAATGAGGTTTGAAACACAAGCAGAGACACAGTAGGTGAGAAGTAGGACAGAAAGATTGACTTTAACAAGCCAGAAAAATTTATGATGACAGAAACTATCAACCTCAGAAAAACCATACAATTCCATTGTAGTGTGTACGGGAAGTTTATTTTTATTTAATGCAGACACTCCTTTTAAGATGTGATCTTACATGGTGATGAAAGAGTGCCTGTTCATCCTTATATTAATTATGGTCTGGATGCATTTTAGATTATTTTTCATGAACATCTGTTGACATTTTTTTTTATCTCAGTAACCTCACTCACTTGCAAGTACTATTGCTGGTGACTCCTCTTTGTCACGCTGATTTTGGATAACGAGCCTTAATAGGAGACATGCTGTTCTCTGGATGAGACAAAATGTTCTCACAGTTTAACAGATATTTCCATTGTAAGCCTGGCTCACATGATCAGGGGTGAATAAACTACCAAAGTATATTATGCCATCCGCTTGTGACTCACCTGCCACATTTTGTTTTTAAAATAGAATGGAATAAATTAGGGAGCAAATGAAACAGAACAGAAATCTCAGGTTTTTACTTGCTGCAGAGGGAAAAAATGAAGCCTGAAGCACATCAGGTTTTTGTCTTCAGCTTCATTTAGTTCTCCATTGCCTAGGTCTAAAATGAATTCTGTAAACTTTTTTGTGTCTCTGCAATTTAAGTTCAGAGATAGTTCCAGTAAATTAAAAGGAACTAATCATATGATTAACTTCAAGCACAAGATTAAAAAGCAATAAGGTGAAGACCTCTGTAAGGATCACCAAAAGAAGTAAAACATTTCTATGAGAGGCTTGTGAGTTTGAGAATTTATTTTCTATTAAAGGAAGACCTGAAATAAGTATCTGAAGAAGTTGCAGTTACCTGTTGTCTAACAGGAAATGTGGGAACCACATTGGATTGCTGTATACTTCAGAAAATTCTTGGAAAATGTAATCTGTGGTGATGGAAGATGCATCAGATTGTTGTATGATTAATAATTGCCAGATCCAAATTTATCCCCAAATCTAAATTTTCCTCAGAAATTAAACCCTCTGATTCACTAATATTCCTAAAAATCCACTTTAAAAACCCTCATAGATCATAACCACTACAGGAGGGGAAAGCTATGTGACTCGACCTCATCTGTAATGTCTAGCTGAAGCTGAAAAACTTCACAAATATACATAGTGGGTGGAACCATTGGATTGGGAATATGTTTAAAAGGAAGGGACGAGGTCTCAGAGTGCACTGTTAGTGCATGAGATAAAGCATGTGGATTGCATAAGAAAAAAATGGCTTTTCATTAGTTTACATTTCCTGAAGGCTCCAAGAGTCCTAAATATTGTCTGATATCCCACTGATAAAGAAAATTTAGGGTAAAACATTAATTTTAGGCTGTCATGGTTTGCCTGAGACAGAAACTAAGCACCAAACAGCCACAAATTCACTCCCCTGTGGCAGAATCGGGGAATCTTGTCATTCAACAGGATTTAGACAGGCTGGAGAGCTGGGCAAGGAGAAATTGAATGAGATTTAGCAAGGGCAAGTGTAGGGTATTGCATGTGGGGAGGAACAACCCCAGGTACCAGTATAGGTTGGGGACTGGCCTGTTGGAGAGCAGGATAGGTGAGACAGACCTGGGGGTCCTGGTAGACAGCAGGATGACCCTGAGCCAGCAATGTGCTCTTGTGGCTAAGAAGGCCAATGGCATCCTGGGGTGTAATAGAAGGGGGATGGCTAGGAGGTCAAGAGAGGTCCTCCTCCCCCTCTGCTCTGGTGAGACCCCACCTGGAGTGTTGTGTCCAGTTCTGGGCCCCTCAGTTCCAGAAGGACATACAACTCCTTGAAAGAGTCCAGCACAGGGCTACCAAGATGATGGAGTGGAACACCTTCCTTATGAGGACAGGCTGACAGGCTGAGGGAGCTGGTTCTCTTTAGCTCGGAGAAGAGGAGACTGAGGGATCACATCATTAATGTGTATAAATATGTAAAGGGTGAGTGTACATCATTATGCTTATAACTGTGTTAATGGTGAGTGTTGGGAGGATGGATCCAGGCTCTTCTCAGTGATGGCCAGTGAGAGGACAAGGGGTAATGAAATGCATAGAAGTAGCTGAGCTGACTTTAACCCACCTCCTTTCAAAAATGGGGGATTTTAGGCAGCCCTGAGCTTGGTGGGGGATGGTTCACCTGCTTGAAGCTTGTCTTCAAACCAAATCAAATTTTAAACTAAGCAAAGAAGCACTAACATAAATATTAGATGAATATTATTAAAAACACCACCAGAACATTGCTGGTTCTGGCCCAGAATTTTAACTGAAGACAGCAACTTTCCTTTAGTTAAAGCCAAAGTCTCTTTTAACTGGAATGGATAGCAAAACATTTTTAGAAAGTAAGAATTGGACACTTGGTTAATATTCTATATTGGCATGGTTTCTTCTGTGTGGTTAATATTGATCAATATTAGGAAAATAACAGTTCTCATATTACCAACACAGTTGCATAATCTGGTGTAAGAGTTGCAATTTGTTGTGTTCTTATTGTTTCTCATATCTCAAGTTATATTTGTGTAATTAAAATCCAAGAATTTTTTTCCTTCAAAAAGTTTAGAAATTCACATTTAAAAGTTATTACTGGTTACAGAAGCAGTTGCCCAGATGAATTAAAGTTTATGGTTATCATATTGATGAATTCTGTTTAAAACTCAGCTTTATAAATAAAGTCCTGAAGGAGCAAACCAAGCAGTGGCCACCATAGGTGCATGTAAGGGTTTTGTAATGCTACCTTCTGATTTCCATGTTAATGTCCGAAGCTTTGCCTTCTTTATAATTAGATGTAGGAATTTGGGGCCAAAATAAACAGGCACAACATAAGGACACTCATGGGAAAACACCCTCAGAGATGCCCTAGTTTATGTGAGAAGCTTCCCGACTCCTCCAGAAGCTGCTACACCAAGTCAGAAGTGCGACATGCATTTTTCATTTCCCATTCCCCTCCTTCCAAGCAGCCTTGAGTGCAGGTGGCTGATGGGGAGCCCTCTGTAGTATCTGGGCAATGTGATACACCATTCACCACTGCTCAACTACTGCCAGAGCACCCTGAAGTGATTGCTCTAATAAAGCAATGCTTCATGTGCACGGTGACCAACACTGAGAATTACTGTCCTGTGGCTTGTTGAGTCCATTGCTGCCTTCTGACTGAGACTCTGCTAGACCAGCAGGTCACTGAGACCCTAGAAGGTCCAGTCATGAGTAAAGCTGTCCTTCAGCCCCGGCTATGCCCTAGCAGAGAGGTAACACATAGTATTTCACCTGACTAATGACTAAAAAATAATCACTGCCTTGCTGATGCTGAGACCACAGGAGATTTTGATATAATTTATCCTAAGGGGGTTTTGTTGGTTAGTTGGAGGTTTTCTGGTGGAAAGAAATACATTTGGATGTGTATTTCTTCCTTCCTATACACCCTTCTCTAAAGATGCTGGGTGGGATGGACTCATTCTCCTCATTACCAAGCACTCTTTTGAAGGATTATTCAGGACTGTGTTTTGTCACCTTCAAACACAGTGCTTGTCTTCTGGAGATGTGCCAGAAAAGCTAAGAGTGCTGCATCACAAGGATGTTTAAAACCAGAGAACTTGACAGCATGTAGATCCAGACATGGACACAGGGCCCAGACAGAGCAGCCTGGCAACTTTCCGGCGGTTATCAGTGAATCAGTGAGACACATGGGTCTATCACAAATCCAAAACACATTATGCTCAGAAGAAACCCTTGATTTCATGCAGTTGGTATAAAAGAAAACAGTACTACTGCAGCACAGACTGGCTTATACAGCAGACGTGAGCAGTTCTCCCTGAAGGATCTATGATGGGTTGTGACCATGCAGGCTGATAAAACAAGAGGAAATGTAATAAAAAATTATTTTCTTCTGTGCATAAGTGTAAAGATTAATGTGGTCTCCTGTCCAAAAAGGACAGTGTTTATTCAATCTCACGTTTAAGATTTAGAGCAATGCTCTCATAGCAAGGCAATGCCAAGCAGCTCCTCTTGGGAACTCAACAGACAGCACCTCTGACAATCTCCCCAGTTTACAGAAGTGCCACAGTGACAGCTAAGGTTGCCTGAAAGGCCCTTCCCAATCACAGAAGCACTTTTTCAAACCTGGAGCTTCAAACCAGGGTTGTTAAATAACCTGAAAATTTCAAATCCAGACAAATTTCTACCTCCTTCCTGAAAAATATCTTCAATGTAAATGTTCCATGGAAAATATTTTCTATTTTAAGGATTTTATGTTTAGACACTGAAAAAAAATTAAATACAAGTGCTAAACAAGGTTGAAAAAAATCTGTGATGATGTAATTCTTCACAAGTCACAATGGCATTCAGTAATCATAAGATTTCGCACAATGATTTGGATAGCCAGTGTTTGAAAGAGCCTGGGTTATTTATGCGTTTGCCTGGATAATCAAAGAAGCAGTGGCAAGAGTCCCTAGAAAATCCTGGCATAGAAACAGAGAAAAATGAGAAGACAAGACTGAGGAAAAAAAAAACACCATGTGTTAGGTCTGCTAACATATTCTTCGGGAGCTCAGCAGGTGCCACTCAGGTCAGCTTTTAAAAAATCAAACAAAAAAATGAATATAACAATGTGGATTTCTTCAGGAATATGTCTGAAACGTTTTCTGACATCAGTTATATGGCAACATAATGAAGGATTTGTTTTATTTCTTTAGAAACTTTACCTTTACTAAAACTCCTAATTGTATTTTGAGACATATCAGGCAGCAAAATTTAAAGCCACCTAACCAATGACATGGTTTAGAGTTTCTTTGTGTGTTCATAATTGAAAATTTGTGCAATAAGAGTAAAAAACCCAAATGCATTGTAAGTGAGTGCATGTGATGTGTTTAGAGCAGCTGGGTAATCTTATTTTAAAATAGCAGACAACTAAGTTTATAGATATTTAATCTATTCTGAGTGATTCTAGAAATATCATTTATTAACTAAGTTGTATCATCGGTGAACATGGGTCACCTGTTTTTTGGAACTGACAATAGACTGAGAAACAATTTCTTTGTGTTCTCTCTTTTTTTCTTCTTGCCCAGACACATTTTTCTATTCCTTGGGGTCTTTTCTGTATTCTAAACATACTGAAAAACATGCCAAAAGATTCAAACGACAACTAGACAAACTCATCTAAAGTCTAACATGAAAATGCAATGGGTTTGTCACTGCTGAAAATCTACCTTTAGTAGCTGCCGGTTAGGGTTTTCATTTCATTTTCATGTCACTTCATCTATCAGCGTATGATATGACTCCTTTTAGAAACTACAGGACAGAGGTATGTCCAATGTGTCAATATTGGGATTTTCCCCTCTTTCAGCAGCTTTTGAACATTTCTTCTGTTCCTAATATAATTAAAATTCTCCAATGTATCATCTTATCTGTTGACACTAGACAAGTGCTTACGATCTTTTCACCCCCTTATTTTTTTCTATTATTCATAGCTTCTAATTTACATTGATCACCATGAAAATAATATTTAATTTTTTTTCTTTATGAACTGTTTGATATTATTCTGTAATTAATTTTTTTATTTTTTTTANTCTCAAATTGCAAGACTGGGACCAGACAGTATTTTAAACCCAGCTTCCAACTGTGATTTGCAATTTCTTGTTTAAATTCTTTTTTATTCAGGTTGATCTGAGCATGTGCATTTGAGATGTAAGTAACTTGAAAGCAAGTCTCGCCATACAGAGCCTTTCCCTTCCTCATCTGTCCATTTTGCCTAAATAGGTCACAACCAATTATTTTATCATCTCAGGTATAAAGATTTTTTCTATGTGAACACTGAACTGGATTTTCATCTTCTAAATGAGAAGCCGTGCACTGATACAAGGCTAGTTGATGCTCTCCCTCCCTTCACTTAGCAAAAGGCCTGGGTATACCTCTTACAGCAGTCAAATCACTGCTGAACCAGAGAAAGCTCCCTGGAAGTACAAGTTACAGCAAGAAATTGTGATTATGTCCAGAATTTCAGTTCTTAATCCTGCAAGTATACCAACTGCCTTCAACAGCCAGCTCTTAACTACTAGTTGGTTGAAGTTGCCTGTTTGAGAGTCTGCACACCTACTGCAAAGTGCTCGAGGACTCAAAAATCAAAGGCGGCTGAAAATTGCAGCCATGGTAATATGTGAGTGCCTCTAAAGTGTTTAGAAATAGCTGCTCCTATCTATTCCTTTCTTGTGGGCTGTATAAAATAAACAACTTGATTAGTTTTAGTTTGACTGTGTGAAGGATATATTTATTAGTGAAAAAGAACTCCTTTTGAAGTAAGGAATTTTAACTTTAATTTTCAAAGGTCATTTTAAAGGGCTGTTATCGTTGTACTGAATTCACCGGAGACTAGTGTTTGAGTGATATTCACATGCAGTTGTGGTAGGTGCATCAAAACCCCCTAGCACAATAGAAACTTGGATATTGATAGCTGAACAACGAGCATTTGTCATCCAAATTACAAAAATAACTCCCAGTTCCCACTCAGGCAATTTACTCTGAGCTGGCAACAAACTCCATAGAGCATACCCCTGTCCCGGCTCTGGGGTCTACTCCACTGCACCCTTCACCTCTTGTTTTCTCCTCCCTTGCACTTGTACCAGGCACACACTTCTCTCACTTCCCTTTATTTGGTCAGTAGCTGTTTTTTCTTAGCCACTGAGATTTCTAACCAGTTGCATAGCACTTGCCAGAAAATGTTTGCTCCTTCAATTTTTTTCCCTCCACCACATAAAGGAGTAATGCAGTATTGCTCTTCTTAAATTGGAAATGGCATTTCTTCCTTTTGTTTATCCTAATGTCCCCTCCACATTTTGGAGCTGAAATGAACAGTCTTTTTCTATTTTCATCAGTCTCTTAGCATTTCCTTTATTATTAAAATTTTTTTTAAGTTGACTTCTGCTTTTAAAAGGGAACTCGTCGAGTGACATTCTGTCATGTGACTCTATGTTGATCATCAATGTTTAATTAAAACCTGTCATTGAAAGGTGACGTCCTTCTTAGGGAATGAATTTCCTTTAGCAGTGAGAGTCTAGAGGGGCAGCTCTCTCCCTGTCACAGATCGACTTGAGAGACCAGAGAGACATGCAGGAAGACAACTAACAGTTCTGTGCATATTTATGGACTTGTTGTGCATGTGGTAAGTACTCTCCTGACAGCTAGTGTTAAATCCAATCAATCATCACTTAAATACATCACTGTGTATATTCACCTCACTCCTTCATTAGCATTCATTAGCAATTAATCAACACAGCAGTAGTCTCTGGAAAGTTCAACAATCCATAAGGTACATTTACATTAAAGATGAGCAAGTGAACATTTGTTCCACTTCAGCTAAGTCTTGTGTATTGTCATTTCTTCAAGGCGTGAAAGACATCGATCAAGCAAATGATTGATTGATTGATTGATTGATTGATTGATAGATATAGCATGCCATCTATTTCCTCTAAAAAGTGTTTTTCTTCAAACCAGAGGGCAGTAGTTTTACTCAGAGAAGAACTTTCAGTCTCTAGCTTCACAGTATGTTTTAGCATACTGGTTAAAAATGCCTTCCTGCCTTAAAGTCACTGACTTTTCAGATAAACTGTGCATCTCTTTAAGTTTGTAGAATAAGACCATGTACAAGGGTACACCAGTCCACACATACCCTTTTAGCATAAGGCAGACGTGCTCTCCTGATTCACTTCTTCAGCCAAAACAATTAATTAGCAGTGTTTCCAAGGCAAAGTAGTAGGGGAATAAAAGTATTTCAAGTGGCATAAAAATACAGTGTTACTTTTTCACTCTATTACATTTAAGAAATAATAAATCCCAGCACTTTCACAGACCTTTACAACCCCGTGGAAAACAAATGAAACTAAACTTAATTAAGTAGTTGTTCAGCTTCACTTATGATATAAATATATACTGATTTCTTTAGTGTTAATGGTATCTTTAGTGTTTATCTTAGGTACTTTTCAGACTTAATAGTAGTGAAATTATATAATCAGGCTTTAATATGATTTTCTGTTTTCTTTTGTAATAGAAAATATGTATTTCAAATTAAGGATTTTGGCCTTATATTCACAAATTAATGGACACCATAATTTATCACCTTATACTCAATGAAGCTGAAATATTTGCTTTAATAAAAATATGAAGTTGTGAGGCACTAATTGCACATGTATTTCTTTTGGTTTTGTGGAACCTCATTTAGCAGCTATCACTGTGTTTTTACCGTGATGAAATATCTGGTGTCCAATACACATAAAGTGCTTAGTGAATATTGAAAGCTCTGATTTTAATGCATCGATTACGGATTTGGGTTGCTACTGTATCTGCTTCAGTATATCTCATTATTTGTTTTGTGATTTCTTTTCAATTAACTTCACATACAAATGCCTCTTTTACTTTGATATATCTTTGGGGTGAGATGACAAGGTGTATGACACTGACCTTGCTGTGGCATACCTCAGACTTATTAAGCCATTTCATCTCTAATTCTCTCTGTGGCAGCTATCTTCCTTGTACACATTTTTGGTTGATTGGTTGGTTGTTTTAACATGCATACTTCTTTCATTAAATATCTTTTCATTGCTGACTTATATTTCAAATCAGAATTTTGTTAAGTTTGGAATAACATCAAAGTCAAGTATTATGATTCTGTTTAAATTGTGATTTATATGTCTTACATATGTAGTAGCAGGGGTGGCAATAGCAGGACTTGTTTACATATTGCAAAAATAGGGAGAGTTGCATGGTCATTGCATGTAATTGCATGTAAAGATTTTGACATACTGTTTCACCATGATTTGGAATGAACACTTCCCTGTTTGAAAGTCTTCATCTCCTTGTTAGGACTATTTAGACCCGTAGACCCTGAAAACTCAGATCAGGGGAAAATTGTTTGTTATGAGAAAAATGATAGGTCGTATCTGGTACTTAGCAGATCTCTGCTGGAAATAAAACCTTCCCTACAAAAATTAGTTGATGTGACCAGTCAACATTCTTCAGCACTTGAAAACAATAAAATATGGAGCATAATTTTTCTCAGGATTTTTAATTATAACTAAGACTACTCATGCCCATCCTTCCTCTCAGCTTGAAAAGCTTCTCAGAGATGGCTTGGCTGGATTTGCAGAGGTGGGGGTACCAGTCAGCTTTGCTACAGAGATAGCAAATAAAACAACGGTGTGGATTCCGTTATGGTTTTATCTGCCCACTCCCACGCTACTGTCTTTATCAAAAGTCTCTGACCTAGTACAAAGATAAGCATCACTCCCCTCTTTCCCCAGGCATCCTGTCTTCTGTGTGGGAAAGTCAATATTTTACCTTTACATTCATAAAGTGTTCCTTTAAACTGCATTTCCTTGGATTCAAAATTTTCTCTCATTTAGGAACAATCTCCCAAATGCACACATTTTATTTTACACATAAGCATTGAAATTTGTTAAATTAAATCTTTATTTTGTAGAGGAAAACCCAGCAGAGATTTTTACTTTTTAAACTCCTTTTCTATTTCTAGGAAACTTCAATGAACCATTTTATGGCATGATGATAGTGCAATGGGAAGAACTTGTATTCAAGACGATTAGACAACCACTAACATAAGGCACTACTGAATTTCTCAACCCTACAGGCAACAGAAATGGCAGAGCAGATTTTAGGGAAATTTTACACATTAGTACATAAACAGTCTGTCAAGAAATCACACCCTTCAGATGTCTGCCTCTGACAGTCTTCAAGACATTAAAAAAATCATAAATGTGATTTGCAATAGAGACATTTACTAGCCTTAATATACAGAGACTGTCATCACTAGGCAAATCCAGGAATGTCAAGTAAAGATTATTAGAGTCTGAAAACGCCAGTACAGCAGAATGGCACGTGTGGATGTTTGTTACCCAAAAGATCATGAACTTCTCTACTCAGTGACCGGTTTGATCTTTAGCCCACAACCCCCTGTAGTGTGGCCCTACATGCTTTGACAACGTGTAGACATAACTGTAAAAAGGAAAAGCAGGGTCTATGAAAAGGGTCAGTAAAATAAGAAAACTGGAGCCTTGCGGAATTTAACATGAATTATTAAAGAAAAAAAAAAAAACCCCAAACAAAAACACTGACAAGTAGAAGGAACAGAATTGAAAGGGGGACTGAGGGAAGAGGAGAAACAGAACCAAAGGATGTGCAGAGGTTGCAGTGAGCTGACAGAGTCAGTCCAGACATCTGTGGACAGACATTTAAATTACCAGGGTTCCAGAGGGAAACAAGAAACACCATGGAGATGGAACCTAAACCACATACCTAGATGTAGAGTTGCTCTGTCTCCTGGCTGTGCAGTTGCACTAGTTGCCTTGGAATCAGCATATCTGGGGCTGACTCTGAGTCTCAAGAGCCACTGTTATCAAACTGGTACCTTTCAGGTCATTACAGTCAATAATTCCTTTTTAAGTATAAAAAAGAAAGGAAAACAAAGTGAGATGATTAAAAAGCCAATTAGCAGATCAAAGTATGAGAAGCCAAGTCCTGGAGGGGAAAAAGAATGCATGTATGGTAATTTAGGCAGTAAGGAAGATAATTAGAACATGATAGTGATAATGGGATAAGCTGGGGATCAAAAACTGTAGAGTTGATTGGAAATAAAGGAGAAGAAAATTAAGGGAAATTTTAATGACTCTTTGCTGAAAACAATTAACCATATAAATATTAGAAAGAAAACTTGTCTAGAAACCACCCTTACCTCTTTGTAAGGAGAACAGTGATTCACAAATCTTAAAAAGCTTTGTTTTGACTCTTCTTCCCTGAGAAATATTTCAGTTTGTCTGATGCAAATAGCATTTAGGATGAGGAAATGACTATACAGGGCATAAATGAAGCAGCCAACAGACATTAAAGATGTAAAGGCAGACTTTCTCCATATCATCCCTCTTCCTTATCTTTTGGGGAATTTTACCTCTCTTTTTCAGCACAGGCCTCAGAGTTTTGGTGTTAAACTTTGATTACTGATTCACTTTCTGAACTTTGTTTCCCTTGTCTTCCTTCCAAATTCTTTCTCCCTCTCCAGTTCTCACAGCTTTAGCTTTCTCTGATGAGGTTTGATCTTGGCCAAAATGTCTGTTTGACCTTTTCTCTCCATGTTGTAAGTGTGCACACCCCTCACCCAGTCCCATGCCTCCCTGAACTCCTGATCTTATCCCTGCTGTTGTCCATTCGATCAAAACATAATATGCAGGGACTTACTGCAGATGGGGCAAGAATGAGGGGAAACAGAAATTATTTTTTTTTTTGTTGAGGTTTCCAAAAAAGACCACCCTCGAGCTTTGGCTCCAAATGCTTCACAGCATTGTAAGTCCACAGATTTCTGTGCTCTCCTTCACAAAGTCCTGTGAGCCTTTAAATAGAAAGGCCCCTAACAGTTTGCTCCCCATGGCTCTGTCAAAGCAACAACATGCTTACATAAATATTGTTCAGCTCTAACCCTTTCCATGTGGCTTATACCACAGGAAGCTCACTTTCTTCTGAAGAGCCTGAACACGAGCACGGGTAAGGATGTCTCAGCCTGTGAAGTACGAATTGCCCTTTTAGAGACAGCTGGGACTTGGGAGAGAATAAATGGTTTGCAATTTAACAAGTAAAAGCAGGAAGGAACAGAGCTGTGGAGAAAAAGAAGTAAATTAGAGGTCTAAGGGGTAGAAGAATAAACACTTCTTCTCTATTATCTAGGGATCTTGAAGAATAATTTCAGCAAGGTATATTGCAGTCATGGACAAAGAACGTGGTCACTCATGCCAGCATTGTCTCCTGTCAACAATACAGAAAAAGAAAGGGTCTTCTCTGAAGAGCAAGTGTTAAAGATCAAGTAACATTCAACATGAGATTCTCCTGAATGAATAATGCCAAACAATACCTCTCATGAGTGTTCACCCATTGCTTCAGTGACAAACACTGACAAAAGGTGAAGATGCTCTATGACCTTAGGAATCCCTGGGTGACAACTCTATTTGCAAGTAGAGAGCATGAGGAAGAGGAACTGGGAAGTAGCACCCTCTGTTTTATTTAGAGTATTTCTTACCTCCTCGATTGGTAACTCACTTCAGGGAATGGAAAGCTGCTGTTGGACCAAAGGAAGGAGATAAATACCTAGTTTCAGCTCAAATTCTTTCTGCCCTCTTGAGGCACAGTAGCTGTACTTGAGAAGTGTGTCAGTGACTCACATCTTTTCTCTCTGGAACACATCTCTTGTCAGCTCTTCTGTTTGTGGAGAGAAGAACAGACATATTTCTGATTGCAGGGCAGGGCAGGAAAAAGGAAAGAAAATAAATTATCATGTCTTTCTTTTTCCAACTTCACCATACATTCCAGGTTAAAAATGAGCACTGTAATGCTCATAAATAGTGTTTAATGACAATTCGGAGTCAGTCAATCACTATGATGACTCTGGAACATAACAACAAATGACGTAACAAACATAAGAGATGGAAGGTTTGGAGGTGGGAGAGAGACAGTCTGAAACTGTCTGACTGTTGGGTTCAAAAGATTTTGACTAGAGATGGTGCCAGTCAACTATTCCAGGCCTCTGACAGCCCATTTTCCCTATTCAGAGGAAAAGTGTATGTACTGATAACTTGACTCATATACTCATAACACCATTCAAATGTTTGCCATAAACATACACTAAGATGCTTCAGGGTTTGTGTTTCTCTGTTTAAGCATTTCTGAAGAAGATACTTGGTTTCATATCTTGGAGACTTACATTTTGTTTTCTACTCCAGGGGACTTCAGACATTCTGCCACTACATGACTTGATTCTAGATCATGTGCCACATAGTAGATCTTCTTAAGATATGTTAGGGTTGTTTATAACAGATAAAAATTCTTTTGTTCTTTTCCAAATAGTCTGGATTTATCTTAGGTTTTGCCATCTTTAAGTGGGACATGTAGCCCAATAGACTTATCTGGACTCCTGCTACAACAAGAGGAGAGAGACCTGCCTATCCTATATAGCTGTCTTACCCAAAATAGTTGCAGAGAAGATTGTGTACTTGGAAGGTGTACCCTAGAGTAACGCTGTTTCTGGGGAATGGGATAAAATGTGAAAAAAACATAACAGTTTTCTACTTCACACAACTCTTTGTGTCAGTGTTTAGCATGGATTTCTTTTTGGGCAAATTTACTTTTAGAACATCATTCCCTGGTCTTTGTTTGACCTTTCCTTTGTTCCTTGACAAGTGGCCAAATCACAATATTCTCCTCTGTAAAATTTATCTTCTTGCTGTTTTTTTCTCCTCCCTCTTTTACTTTATATTTCTGATTTAGCTCTGCTTTTTGGTTTTTTTCTACTTTTAGTTTTATACTAGCATGGGCTTCTTTTGCATTCTAAAAACTCTTTCAATTACAGTAACTATCCCATGTGTTTCCAGTCCTTGAAAGAGTGTTTTATTTCCTGAAATAATTACCACCTTTGTTTCACCTTTACACTGGTTTATGTGCGTTTAACCCCTCCTTCTCCTGGGAATGTTACTCCATGGTGAAGTTTTGCCCTTTGGAGATCAGCATGACTAGAATTTTTCTCACTTTCTCAGTATGCTCACTGAAGAGAAAAATGTGTTCTTTCTTTCAATCAAATAAAGCTTCCTTTCAGAAATTATCAATGCTAATTTTTCTTTTGAAAAATCTTGAAATCCACTAATAATGCATGAAAACTACCTGATTTTTCCAGAAATTTTTGGTATTTTGACCCATCCCCTCCATAGGATTATATTTCCTTCATGCAGGTTCTGTGATCCTGAGTCATTCTCTCTGAGAACACTTACAGGAAATGGGTTGTGGTGGATGTGGACCCACACACAATTTTGCTTGTCTAACGAGGCAGTTTGCATGCATTCAGTATAAAGCTGAGAACTCGGGGACTCAGAAAACAGGAGATGCGGAGTTAAGCTGAAAGCCCAACTTAGAGTTTTTTTGCCTGCTGTGAGGGGCTTTATTTGATTACTTTGTTTGTTTGTGCATTTATTTTTGGAGAAGGATTAGCTGTCCATTGTTTTACTTCATTATGAAAAATGAACTATTGTTGAGGAGCCCTGCAGTGTGGGATGGGCTCTTATTTGGGCTCCTAAAAGAAAACAAAATTAATTAAACTATAACTCTTTCTACTTGGTTTATGGCTTAAAAGATAGTGCATTTTTATTGTTATTCATTCTTTAGTAATTATTACCACTTGTAGTATACTGCAGACTAGAAACCCTGCCTTTAATAGAACAGAGATGTTCAGTTCATGTCCCTCAGTTATTATAACTTTTTATTGGCACGCGGCTGTGATCTAAGTGCCCTTGGCATAACTCACAAACACATCACAAACAATACTTTAAAAGTGGAACATGGTAACTCAGTGTTGCTTAACAGCAGCAGGACATGCATTACCATTTTGCTTCATCTTCAATCCCTAGATGTATGAGGCTGTGTTATAATCCACCTTGCTCAAATGAACTCAGCTCACCAACTGGTCTGACTTGCTCCACACATCCGATTACTACATTGGAAGACACTGCAGAAACTGTGTTAAAGGCTCAGAAAAATTCTTCATTCTTCTTTATGGGGCCTGATAGCATAGAAAATGATTGATTTCTCCAGCACCTTGTAGGCTGTGTTACTGGAAATCACAGCTGCCATGGTGGGCCCTGGCCCTGCCCATCAGTATGGTTCAGCTAAACATGTTGTTGTTATCTCTCTATATTTTCTGAAGTCCTTAATATCAACCAGGATTAGGTTTTCACCTACATTTCAGCTATTACTGTTTTTTCTGCACAGTTATTCTTCATTACTACATATTGTAGACAAACATATTGAAAGCAACTCCTCATGCAAAACCCTTAAATTCATACTTGAAAATCGGAAAGAGCAGATTTAGCAACAAAATGCAAAGTCTGTAGCACTTAGAATCACGCAAGTCTAAATTTTATCTCAAATATAAGGAATTGCTAGCTGGAGTCTATTCTCTGGGCTTTGTACAACTTGAAGCTATATATTTAAGACCATCCTGGGAGTCAAGAGAATGATGATGCAATATAGAATGGGCTTCTCAAGTGTGAAGACCACTTAGCTATAGAGATTTGTTCTCTTTATTCTGTCCAGTGTCAACAGCATGGAACAAAAGAAAAAAAGGTTTTGGATCAAAGAACAGCTGGAAAACACCCTGCCATTCACAAATAGATTTTTCCTAACTTCAAGATATAACTAAATAAACAGTTAGACAAATAACTTGCAATTATAATGTTAAAACTGTGTGGATTTGAAGGTAATTTCAGGTCGAAGTGTCATAGTCTTATTCAATACAGCCAAACCCCAAGAGAGTCTCAAAAGCTTAAAAATGTTTGATTTGGGCCCTGTACTAGCTATGAAATTACCAAAATTTATGTGAGGTCAAATTCACTGCTTCTACATCTAATATTACTCTGGTGAGCTGTAATATAGAATTGTGTGCAACTGCTCATGTTCTAAAACACGTCACTTTTTTTTTTTTTTTGTAAAATCGGTACTTAGGAAAGGTTTAATGTATTTATTATTTAAAAAGTTAAAATGTAGCATGATGTTTGCTCTGAAATATTTTAAATTTTACTTTTATTAAAATGTCTTTGCACATGGAAGATTTTTTTTTTTAAGAATTGTCACAACAGTATCATATTTTTATTATTAAATTTCTGGTTTACATGATGGTTTTCCTTATTCTTTTTTTTAACCAGATGATAAAATTCTGTCATGCTATTTTTCTTGAGTGTACTGCTTTTGTTTCCCTGGTATTGTTCAGTGTAGTAATAATAATTCTAATTTCAGATATGAAATAGATTCTTTAAATGTCATGTAAGGTTTGCTTACACTTTTTAAATTGCTTGTAAAAGGACCAGTAATTGTTAGATGTCATAAGAAGCAAAATATTATGGATAAGCATGCTAATAAATTCTTATTTGGAACATATCTTAATAAAATGGAGTATTCAGAAAAAATACCTTTCAACCTATTCTAGCAAGACCATATTTAACAAAGCTACATAAATGGCTTACTTGTTCTGGTCAAGACAGCCAATCGTGGATTACCTGGGAAGGCCATGAAATTTTTAAATGCAAATTTAAATGCATATTGAAAAACAAAAATCAATCTAAAGATGGATTTCTTTTCATTTTTCTCTGACAAGAGAGCACAGTCACCACCACTCCTAGCAGATGGAGTTTCATGATCATTTTTAATGGAACTTTACATTTTGATGGGGAACGATGGTATTTCCTTACTCCTGGGCTGTCACTGCACATTGTCCATGGATGCATTGTGAAACCTTTTCATAATGTGTTTTGATAGGGTGAGTCTTTAAAGGTTTGGGTGTCTGCAGTCACTTCGTAATGTACTGATGCTTCAGTTAACGCATCCCATTAATTTTAACAGGAGCTGCAGTGGATCACTCATAGCCAAAGACTGGCCACTTCTGATAGGACTTATACATGGCATCCTACATAAAATAATATTTTGATTTTCACTGAAATAATTTGTTATAATTATAATGGAAAGTTTGTCTCATGAAGGTGTTTAATTTGCTGAATCCTTAAGGGATTCTGAAATGCCTGATTTTTATTATTTTTTAATTGCTTAATGCCCTTCCATATAACTAGGAGTGATCTCTCTATTTCATAGAAATTTCATAGAAAATTTATTTGTTTTACTCTATGGTCTTTTTACAAATTAATGCAATTTAATGACTGAAAAATCAGTTCTAAACTATACCTGATACGTGCCATCTAGGTTTTCAGTCTCCTAATATTTTTAGTTTATTATCAAAACACCACCTGTCTCATAGAGTCTCATTCAAATGTACTTTGCATGCTTTCTCAAGTAAAGCCAAAGCTAAGTCCCCTCCTTGGATTGAAAGACATTTGCATTTAGAATACACTTTTGTGGCCGTCCTGCTAATTTTATGGGTAGCTTCTTTAAAAAGAGAATCGAGACATTTTCATTGATATTTTCATTTTTTTCCCTCTGAAAAATTGATTTTATTGTGGAGTCCTACTTAAAAATCAAAGACACAACATGACTCAGGGTTTGACACAGAAAATCTATACTATTCTCAGTGGACATGAGTTTCATACACTTAGAAACTGAAGACACATTATACAAAAGGCAAAAATTCTCCCCTGAGGTAAAATGTCGACTAAGTGCATCTTAACAAATCGGTGTAATTGGCACTGTTTCAATACAGAAGATGTTTATATCCAGGAAAAATATATATGCACATATAAGTGTGTGTGTTTGTAAATAATACCTGCTAAATCCCAAATGGTTAAGTTATGTGTGACTTCTATACTCATTTCTACTTTAGACTTAATTTGTCTGACATATCAGCCCCTAGAGTTGTCTCATGGTAACAGAAGAAATATTTGTATGTTCACAATAAAGACTGATAAGCTAAAATTAATTAAAAAATAGGATTTAATTAAGAATATAGAGTAGATTGACTAGGTGGCCTGATATTGGAATGTTGAGAAGCCAGGTTCTCAGTTCCCTGGGGTGCTGGATCAGGATTTAACTTCAGTTTGGAGTAGCTGGGGTAGGAAAGGAAAGGGAAAAGGGGAATAGCCTAACAAGGATTATGATCAACTTCGATCAGTTTATGGAAAATATCACGTGATGGCTCTGAAAGTTCCTTTCCATTTTATATTTCTATATCTTCCCCTGAGCCCTGTACAAGACCAATGACATTTAAATGACATTTAAAGGTATCTCAGTGATATTTAAAAGTATGAAATTCAAAAGCAATAAAAACTAGTATTTTTTATCTTGTGTGTATTTGGCTTTGAGGAACTGTTGCTGAAGTTTGGTTTTTTTTTAAAGTTTTATGCCAAAAATGCAGTTGTAAAACATGGGTTGGCTTTTGGAATGAATTGCATAATTTTTCTTATATCTTGGAGTATATACTACACCTTGCTTATCAGAGTTTAAATCAGTATTGTGGTTCTTTGAGGTATCATCTTTAAAGCCATCACTATAATAAATTATTTGAATGAAACAATTTTGGATCTTATGCACTGTGGTCAGGCCTTTTTAACTAAGAAACAGTTGTTCACAGTTGTATATTCTTGTGGGAAGCATCACAGGTCTGTGAATAGTACTGGTCTCTCTATAACCACCAATAGAAATACTATTCAAAGAATACTAAAAAAATTGTTTTCTGAATGTCATGAAATGAATGTACTAGTGTAGACTGAGTACATGAGGCAAGACTGTGACAGTTGACATCTATATGGCATAGACCGTCCAGAAAACAAATACCTTTCCATAATGAGAAAACAACAAAACTGAAGTTGGTCCTGTATGATAAAAAGTGTTTTTATATTGGATCTTTGAGGTTCTGAGGGTTGTGGGTTTTTTGAGAAAGCTTTCTAAGGCAAGGTGCCAACAAGATTAGGAGGGTCCAATGGCTCCCATGGCTTATTGTGAAAACAACTGCATTGTTATGGAGACAACATTAACAAACAGAAACATCCAGATAATACCATCTGTACTCCATAGAGAGAACAGAGTGCAGGTTCTTGCATCCTCTCTCTGAACCAAGTTGCTGGCCAGGTCACTTCAAGATGATTTTTACAATTTTCTCTTGTTATAAAAAAGGGATATTTTTATTTTTCTCAAAAACATTTTGAGATTGAATTAAATGATCCTTCTGAAGTGATCTGTAATATTCAAGTGAAATAACATGAAAATACATAATGTGTTTAAGCAGAAGCTGATAAATAGATATCAAGTTAAAAGTAGCACCCTGCTAATATTTTATGGCTATTATTGCATCAGTATTTTGAAAATGTTATTTAAAGTATTTATGGGATATAGGACATGTCATTCTCCAGACAAAAAAAAAAAAAAGAAAAAAAAAGAGACGATGAAAAGTTAGAATGAATGACACAGCCATGATGACAAATGAGAAAAAATACAAGTACTTACAGAAAAGCATCATTTATGAGCTAACAGAAGACTGAATCACTGTAGTGCATATAAATATGGTGCAACAATGATTTTGGTGACTCTTTATCACAACTCAGTGCTACAATGTATGAAATAAAATAAAAATGGACATGAGGCCAAAGATAAGTCAGTTTATATTATGCTATTAATGAAGAATAAGGAACAGCATGGAAATAAACAAATCTTGCAGGATAGGAAAACGACAAGTTTGAGCTCATCTTTAATAACGTGAAAGATTTATCACTCCCTTTGCCTGCTGAAGCCATAGGCAATTTTTCTGTTGTCTGTCTGATACCTCGAGTTATTATACAAAGAAAAGGCAGCAGATACGCAGCAAAGCTGGAACTGAGGAGGTGACGGAAGACAAAATATCCCAGAGATGGCCACTGTGGCCATGTTAGTTCAAGTGCACCAGTCCTCATGTTTGTGACATTTACTCAAACTTATTCGGACTTGTCTAAAATAGGCACAGTGGTTTTCAAACATTGTTAGTAGGTATGGTCCCTCAACAGAAGCTCATTCTCAAGAGAGTCTGTTAACACATTTTTCTGATGAGTGATGAAGAGCACATTCCTTGTTATTGTACAAGGCAGCACCCATTTTCATGAGTTTCATCAGTGATCTTGGACGATAACTGGACTGGATGTGCAGAGACAAATTGTTGTCACAGTAGCACTTCTCCAAAGTCTTTCTATTGGAGGGTCTTCATTTTATTCCTCTCATAATCTTTTTTTCTTTTTTCCATTTCCCTGTCATAATGACTGGAATGTGATCAGAAGAAAACTGCCATGCAGGACAATATTTACTCAAAATGGGAGTACTGTTCCTTCCCAATCTCTTCTGCCATGCCAACTGATACAGACTTGGCAGTTCACCATCAGTAATCACAGTGTTTCACTCTGTTTATCCATCAGAAAAAGATTCATATTTTCCCCAAAATTTTGTTTCCCCATAGCTTAATGTACCTCATTTCTAGATGTCTTTTTTTTACCCAAGGCTTCAAAATTCATGCCTCGTGGAGGCTTTTGGGCCAGCCAAGATCATGTCATCACTAGGTCTAGCACAGGAACTCAACTGCCCCATTCAAGTCACTTTGCTTAACTGTGAACTTCATAGAACTGTGTGGACCCTGTCCTCTAGCTTCTGCTGTGGATTGTTTCTTTTTGCTTTGGAGCCAGTTCTGCTATGTATGCCAACATATGAGCCTGCATACAGTGTCCATAGATGTCCAGTCACCAGATGCTCAAAAATAGCCTTCAAATTCCGGTCTACAATGGAAAAAGTACTTTCACAAATAGGAAATGAAGAAAACTAGAACATGTAAAGTGATAAAGTATCTTGACTCCCCAGAACACTCCTCCACACATTACTAGAAGTATGGAAGACATCACATGTTCATGTAAAATAACAGGGTCCCAAATCCCTGGTCTAACCATCCAAAGGTTTAGCTAGTCCAATGCTGAGTAAATGAGATCACATGGAATCAGAGGATCATCAATAGTATCTATCACTTCATTTAAAGGCTCTGGGCAGCCAGATTCAGCTATGATATTGCTATAAGCAGGATGTAGGTCGCAGTGACCTCCAGAGGTGTCCACAGATCTCTGCCCCATCCCAAGGCAAACACTCAGTTTTTGAATACTGTCAACCAGCTTTTTACTCTATTACTTCCTCTATGTTTAGCTGTGATGGTCCTACAAATGCAGTGGCACTGCTTCATGTCATATTACCAGGGTCCCACCCTGTCTCCTTGCAGAGATCAATCACCAATCCTTCCACCCAACCTAAGAGGAGGAGAACACCACTGTGTAGAAATCCAGCGCCAGAAGAGAAAAACACACTGGATCACTATTTTTGTATCCCACTGGAAACTAATCTGAGCTGTTTTGCTGAATTCGTTTTTGATGGGAACTCAAACTGAGCTGGAACAATTTTGTCCCCAGCTAAATGGAGAAACATCTGGTTCCAGTCCCTGTCTGCAAAGATCTAAAGACTTCCAGAACAGTTAGAAACAAGACGTTATTAAATGGATCCTTTCTGATATGTTTCCTCAGTAATCCACCCGTGGATGAAGAATGGTTTGTTGGGTCACTACAAGCATAATTTGATTGACTGTTGGTGATTACTGTAGCACACAAAACCTTTTCTCGCTTAAAAAACCTTTCATGCTACTTTTTGAAAATCTTTTGCACTGCTTACATACTGCAATTTACGTTTTCACTGACAGCATAGAGGTGATCATGTATGATGTACCCTTTCATTCACATCCTCCCTTCCTTTGCTGTCTGTCCCCCTTTTCTAAAACTGCAAGTAAAATCACTTCCTTTATTCAAAGATAAAATGATTTATAATCAATTAATAACCATTGCCGAGGCTTTTGTTTGCCTGAAGCATCATCTCCTATTCAGTTTTTGCATCTGAACTATTCAGCATCGCCTTTTGGTTCTCTCTGAAAATACTCTTGAGAAGCCATGCTTATCAGCCAAGAAGCATCCAACAGCAAAGCATGTGCATTTATAAAAAGACTATCCCTTTTGTGTTAACTTTGATTGCCAGTTTCTACACTTAAAATGAAAATGAAGCTGGTGGCAAAGCCACATTGCTAGATATCTGAATTCATTACACTGAATTATGTGAATTTCCTTTCTTTTCTTCAATTCCCTCAAGTGGCATAGATTAATTTATAGAGTGTATGTGTTTTTAACATCTGCAAAGTTCTCATGTGGATTGATGTACTGAGAATAAAACTTAAAGCAGCCATTACAAGGGTAGTACAAACATTATTCCCCTTAATGATTTTTGCACACCTGTATTTTTGAATGTCATTTTGGGAAGTGGGAGTGGAATAGGGGTAATTAGAGAAGTTACTTTACTGACACAGTAGGAAACGTATAATTGCACAGGCCACAAAGCATAAAAAGCCATGTTGAATGTGAGGACTGATTTTCCATAGAGATTTGTGTGGCGCCATGTTGAATCCACAAAATTTGCCCTCCACAATGAACAACTCATAATACTTGTTCATCTGAGCACCTGATTTACATTAGCAATGTAGGCTTAGAGGCACAAGCCCTCTGATTTGTGTCCAAAAGCTGATTTTGTACACAGATTTTCCTCATTAAAATGGGTGTTACTTGTTTTGAAATCTTTATCCTGAAATGCCTACAACCAAAATCCGATGTTATTGAAAACATATTTAATACACCGCACTCTGGTCACTCCATCATTTCTTGGTGCCCTTAAACAACCTGGGAGCAAGGTAATAGTTTATTCCTTTCATCCTTTGATCACCTGTCAAAATGACAGCAACACCAACCTGTGTAATGATTTCTGGCTATCGCTGACTTAACCAGAAGCAAACGCCATGTTTCTGTAGATCACATTGCAATTATTTCACATTCTTCAGATTCCCAAATCTATTTTTCAGATGGTTAAAATCAGGGAGAATGAGTTTGTTCTCCAAAGATGTTTCCAAAGAGAAGCCTCTAAAAAGTTGGTAGTGAATCACAGAACAATTTAGGTCAGAAGGGACCTCTGGAGGTCAGCTTGTCCCATCTCCTCAAAACAGGGCTAACATCAAAGCTGGGTAAGGTTGCTTGGGACATTTTCCAGTCAAATTTTGAAAATCTCCAAGGCCATCTTCACCACCTCTCTGGGCAGCCTGTCCCTTTCCTTAACCACCATTGTTATGGAAAGCCTTTTTTATCCAGACAGCATTTTGCCTGCCAAGAAGTGCAACTGTTGCTCTTTGCCTTTCACTCTGTGCCCCTGAGAATATTCTGACTTCATCTTCTCTGTAAACACCCATTAGGTAGTGAAAGATGATAATTAGATTAATCCTCTGCTTTGTCTTCCCTAGACCAAACAAATCCTCAGTCTCTTCTCCTTGTACACCATGTGCTCCAGCTCCAGGCTATCTTATTGACACTTGACTTGCTTCAGCTTTTTGATTTTACTAGTATGAAGAGATTCAAAACTGGACACTGTGCTTCCTGAAAGTGTTGAACAGAGGGGAATGATCATTCCCCTTGACCTTTTGACACCAGAAAGGTCTGCTAATGCAGGCCAGGATGTGCTCCTGGATGTGGAGACTCCACTGTCTCGAGGGTCCATTGCTGACATATTCAACTTGTTGCACACCTAGACCAGCAGATCTTATAGAGCTGTTGCCTATGGAACTGCCAGTATGGAGTGTTGCATGGGGTTATTCCATTCCAGAAAGACAACTTTACCTTTGTCTTTGTTGAAGCTGGGTTCCTCATCACCCACTGCCTAAGTGTATTGTTAAATCTCTTCCAGTTTGAGGTCATCCACAAATTGATGGATATCGACCACAGCACTGAAAAAGGTGTTGGAACAATATCCACCCCAGTATCAAAACCTGTTGCAAGTGTCTGCATGATAGGCTCTGAACTGTTGACAAAGACACTCTTATCTCATTTTTTTCAGGTGGATCTTATCCCTCTCTAGCAATCTTCATTCCGTGAAGAGAGTCTGTTGGAATGACAAGCCAAAGCCCTTCCTGTCGACATCAACAGTGCAGACAGGTGCTGATCCATAGGTTGCCTTCACTTTTGAACAAATATTTCCCTTTGACTGACATGACTGGGTCCCTTTTCCTGCCCCCTTCACTCCTCTATAGACCTGTAGACAACAAGAGTGTGTCCCGTGGCAGTATTCCTTAGGTCCTGCTTTTCTGAACCCACTGAAAGGTCAGACCCTCCAGCTCGTATCAGATTTTGTCACTGACAGTAAAGGATGCATCATCTGTAATTTTTCTCCCATTAATATCAGACTTCTTAATACACTCAGATGAGATACTAAAAGAAATCAGTAATGTAATACTTGCTTCTGCCTATGCAGCTCAATAATGTGTAGAATGCATATTATTTTATTAAGGCTCAATTTCTGTTAGTTCTGACTACTCTGTATTCTACCCGTAGTTCAATAACATTAGTAGTACCTTAAATAAGTAATCAGATAGAAGAATGTTCCATTATAACTATAAAATGAGGCAAATTCCTTTTCAGGATCAGGAGCCTCATGCAAAAAAGAAATCACTGGGTTGCAGGGTAGACTCTTTTGTTTAAAACCAGACAGGCACTGACTGCTCTGCTGTGCACAGCACTGAGGAGCATACTGAAAGGACCAGACCTGACCTGAGAGAAGAAATGGACCTTTGCTGATATGCACATTTCTCTTTGTTACTCTGGGATCATTTGTGGATAGAGTAGACCCCTTGGATGCATTCCACTTCTAAATACCCGAAGTCACAAAATGGGCATTTGGTTGTGAGAAAAGTGCTTCAGTTTGAGTATCGCTGAATTTGCAACAGGCTGCAAATATTGCTTACAGTTCTCTTCTTTCTAAACAATGGAGAGCAAACACTAGCAGTGAAGTTTCCTGAGACTCACCCAGGCTGTGGTGGCTCGGGAGAGCTCCTGGTTGGAGCTCCCAGTTCTTCCCGCGATGCTGGATGCACAGGGACCCATGGACTGCGTGACCTCATTTGATGTCTGTGATGTACATCCTCACCCCAGGGCTCACAGGCGAACCGAACCCTGAGGCCATCAGCTGGTGGTGGGGTTACACCTTCTATGAAACAGTGCTAGCTGCTTGACACTGTGGGAGGCCACGTCTTCCCTGTCTTGCTTCCTGCTCGGCATTTTTCACAAGAATTGCTTTTTCTGAAATACAATGGAAATTTTTTGTGGGGAAATGTTCTATTTTTAATCAGACTTAGTCCTTCCTTACCAACTCATTAGAGGGACCCTCAGACTCCCACACCTTTGCCAAGGCATATTAAAAGGATACCATTGTAATCTAATAGCACTTTTTCAATTACTTTCTGTAGCTGTAAATGACAGTCAGACTACAGCATGTCCTCTCAAGAGATCTGACTTAAATTACATTCATCTATCATATATCAGATCTACAGTTTAGCTCAAGATTTAAAAATGGCATCAGCAATCATGTCATTTAACCAAATCAAATTATCTTCCCTAGATTTGGAGCAAGAGACCATTTTAACTCATGCAAAATGAAAAACAAAACAATAACAAAAAAAATCAGACTGTAAATTTGGATTTCTGTGGTTAAAGTGAATTCCCTTTACAACTTCAATAAATAAATACTATGTAGCTAACAATCTGAATGGGTATACAAGAAGCTATGCTCCCATATTGAACTCATGGGCTTAATTTATCTCATCTTTCAGAATCCAGGACTTTCTAATGAGTTTTGTGAGGCTCATTTAGACTGTTCCCTTGCAAAATATTTTTTGCTCTTTCAAAGTCATCTGACCTTCTCTTTTTCTCTGTTCTATCTTGATTTAGTATACCATAATAATTCCACTCTCAATCTTTCAAGTAGCAGTATATATCAAATAATTATCCTAGACTCTTGATGTTATCTTTAAAAATATTTATCCTTCCCATCTGTTACTAAGTGCTTTAATCACTATCTTTCCTTGTCATGGCTATTGCAACAGTGGCAGTGCATTTCATGCTATGTGGACATAGTTGGGCGAGGGGTAATTTGGTGATGAGTGGAGGTTGATAAAATTACTTCTGTTGCTTCTTTTAACAATGCAAACAATGAAACAATAGAAAATACTTATTGATCCTGCATGTGGAGATAGCTAGGCTAACTGAGATAGGTTGCTGGGGTACCATGAGAGATCTTGTCATGGGTGCAGTGAACAGGTGACAAGTAGAACTCAGCAAGCTGAATTTTTCTGTTCAGTCACGTTGCATTGCTCTGAAACCACAAAAAAAACCCAAAACTTATTTAAGTCTCTGTAGGATCTGTTTCCTATGCTGTATTGGGTTGTAGATGTCCTTGAACAATGCAAAAATTGGACTGCCAAAAGCTTAGTCTTGCTGCCTTTGTTTTGAACCTCATAGAGAATCTGTTTTAAAAGAAATCTACTTAAAATGCTCTACTAAAATTGAAAAAAACCCCAAACCTTTATGGCCAACCGATCCTAGTACTAGGGATGGATCCCCAGGGCTTGTCTATAATGTCAGACAGCAGAATGAAGACAGGTCATCTGGGGAGTCCATCCCGTTACCTAGCCACTACCTCTCTTTCAGCAGAAACTGCTGTATAACCGACACTACAGTTTTGAACTGTCTTCATTTCGTTGTGCAAATACCACTGTACTTATTCCAGCCATGTCACCCTCAAACGTTCTTCCATGTTATTAATGTGTCATTTCACCATAGATAGATGAAAAAGGGAGGACAAAAAAGATAAACCAATAGTTTTTGGCACATGGAGTGAAACCTTGGTTTCTCTGTACCTCTCCCTTCACACAAATGCCTACTAACAGACCTAGAAACATCACACCTCTTTCCTTCACTTTTTCTCAGCCAATCAACTTTTTTTTTTCTTTACTCCTTGCAATGTAGAATAGCTGCAGTAGAGGGATGGTGTGTGTTGCCATCCACCACTGAACAGCATCAGTGATGTTTGTGCTGGGGCTGACCCCTCTCCTCTGGGCTCTCCACTGAAGCCTTGGACAAAAGGGAAGAAAAGGGATAACCCTTCTACCAATGGAGTTGAGAGACAAATCTGCAGAGCATACCTCAAGGATGACCTATTTCTAAATCCAGTGGAAGCAGAACACGGAGGGAGATGTGTGGCTACTCAGTACCATTGAGGGTCAAGAGCTTTAATGTCTCTTGGGGCAACTTCAGACTAATGCAATGACAAACTAGAGACTTTTATAGAGGCTTTAGTCCTCCCAGGGATGAGCAAGAGTTGGACAAAGGGCTTGATACCCTCAGTCTCATCCTATTTAGGGGGTTAAGTGTGATGTGAATACTGTGACCTTCAAAGCTCTATTGGGTGTTTTTTAACCAACAGGGAATCCATACATTCAAAGAAATTAATGTAAAAAGAGGGAAAACGATCATGTAAGTTCCTACAGTTACAAAAGGGTCCTAACATTCAGTTTTGGCTTTTTGTTTCTTTGCCATAATAAAAGCTTTCATTATGTCATAACAATATGTAACAGCTGCAGTGGGAGGAACTGAGACCTCACCTATTATAGGGCAGTGTTGAATAAATCTGAATCAGTGCTCTTAGGCAGTTAGTCTTAAGTAGAAGCTGTTTGACTTAGTCTTTGCTTGTTTCCAGAGGCATCTGCAATGAAGAACAGATACTAAGAAGCAGTGATTCATTCAAGATAGACCTGGGATACACATCTTTTGTGTTTCCTCATCTTCACTGCTTTATGGGCTATACATTTTTCCGCCTTTCCCTTTCCACATTCGGTCTCCCTCCATTTATGTGCCACTGTAGGCAATGTACCAGATTGGCACTTAAAACATGAAAAATCAGAAAGGAGAAAAGAGAGACACAAATAAAAGGTAGGCCTACAGCACTCACATCTCTGTGTCCTTTCCTGACAAGCAGCACTTCCATTTGTGTTGGGGTGCCAGTTCTATCAAACTTCTGTCTTATATCAATTTTTAGCAGCATGGATAATTTATTGCATCTAGGATGATAGAAAACCAGCTTTATACATCATTCAGCTTGCAAAAGATGTGTAGCTTCAGTTCCTTAATGGTGTCATTTTGGCTGAATGCTATTAACAGATTACCCCTGCCTAGGGCAGTGGAGCATGTGCAGCAGAAAGATAACCTTGTGTTCGTAATTTAATATTAACTGTTTTCTCCATAGTACCTCTTTCCAGTACATTAACAACAAACCAATATGGCCTTGTCCCCTGCGGTCGTATTCTTCAGCAAAAAATGGATTACATGATAGCAAGTTCCTGAAGATTTCCAATGAAGTATTACAAATCACTCAACGCCTGCTCTGCAGAAGTGAAAAATAAACAGGCTTAGATTCAATCAAATTTAATTCCTCCAATTTAGCTTTACCATACTTCAAAGGGTGCTCTTATTAATGTCTTGGTGAAAAAATGTAACAGTAATTTTCCCCCCTTCTTATACTGAAAACCTCCAGTTGTGTTCAACATATAGTGAGATCAAGAAAATTTTTTTTTTTTTTTTTGTGAATACTCTGACACAGTTTGATATAAAAGTGTAAGCCATTTACAGAAAACTCTTTATGGAATTTTTATCCTATTCCATTCCCGGGAGCTAAATTTATATCCTGCATTAGCTATCATAGCACTAGAGTATTAGTCTTCTCGCAAGCAGTTCAGGGCAGTCTGAGGGCCCTATCACTCTCTACCACTCACATACGCAGGCATTATGGGTTTATCTCATCTTCTGCAGCAAGTGCTAGGCCCAATTCATTCCTTTAGGCTACTTTACTAATAACCTATTCCTTATCAGGGCCTCTCCACCTCAGCTTGTGATCAAAGACCCAATTAATGGAATGGAGAAAGGTGAAGCATTCAAATAATGGAGACAGCTGTTTTTCTCTGTTAGAGAAAATCCATTTGTATTGTTATCGCAAGCTCCAAGTTCTGCAGCTCCTGTTTAATTCAGTCTCCCTCCATTTCTGCTGATGATAAAAAAGTCACAATGAACTCAGAAGAGAATGGCAAAAATATCACCGTGTTTCAACTCAGCCTGGGTGTTATCAACTTGAAAGTGAAAATACAAGCAGATAAGGAGAGGAAATGTCCAACAAAGACCATATCAAATTTTCAAAAAATGTACTTTCATGCTGCATTCTTTAGTCACCTTTCTGAATGTTTTGCAGATCCTGATATACAGTCCCTGTGTCGGCTGCCTGAATCAGAGGAGCAGACGGTGATAATATCGTGGGTTCCACCTCAATTGAAAAGTAATTAAAGAGAGAGAGTAATCATAATTAGCTGGCATGGACATTGTCAGGAACCTGAAGCTTCTTCTGAGCCTTGGTGTCTGGGAGCCTGCACCTAAGCTGGGTGTTTACTTCACTATAGCCACTGGATGAGGTTAGTTTCTTCATCTGGCAGCAAAGGGGTTGTTTTACACTCATGTCTGGTGTTGAACCCTCTCTTTAATGGGCTCCTAGGTGTATATCTGCTCAGATCATTGCCAGTGAAATCCTACCTGCTCTACAGAATGTCAGTTCATTTCATAACTGTATCAGGGACCCATTGCCATTCCCATCCTCACACCTTTGTGATCATATTGTTGCACTGTCATGTACGGGAACAAACATGGGAAGAACACTGTGACTACACTTAACTGAACTACAAAAGACTTGCAGGCTTAAAGTACAATGGTGACAATCAATTATGTATTCTTAAAACTGATTCTGTGCAAAAGGAAGAAGGAGGATCTAGCCACCAGATACCCTCCATGTGTGCGAGTATGCAAGGCAAAACCCTGCTCCTTCTCGCATAAGTTGTTATTGACTTTCCTATATGCAAAGCAAGTGTTATTTACAGATTGTGAGACTGTTCACACACTGAGGGATGGTTTGGGGGTTTGTTGTTTATGTGGGAAACCTTTAGATCTGGTGCTTCTGAAGTAAGGACTGAAAAATCCTGCATTTTGATTCTCTGCCGTGTGTGGACAATGAGCACAATAAACAGGCACAAAGCTACTGTGTATGCGATGAGTTAAGACAGCAAAGCCCTTCCCAGGCTGATTGTTCACAGGGGATCACAGAATCTGTGCTAGGCTGAACAAGGAGAAATGCATTATGCATTTGCATGTATGATGAACATTTAAAAGAGGACTGTGTAGAAACAAAGAATAATTCATAATAAACACAGAATGGTGAATGTTTCAGATCCAGATGTAGTTTTTGAATCTTCACAGACACCAAACATTATCATTGTAACATAGAAGTTTCACATTTTATATGAACTAGGCCAGCTGAATAATGTTATGTGTTTGTACATCAGGAGTTTCCCCATCGTCTCACCCTGTTATTAAACCCATATCCCACAAATAAAGAAAACGAAAAGCTGCACTCCAAACAATATCATGCACAAAATCTATGACTATCAATAATTTCCCATTGGAATAGTAAAATGTATGGATTCAAACATAATTTTATGTATGTCTGTGAAATGGAAAGCACAAAGAAGGATGAAAACCGACATTAGGGTCTTTCATCAGCAATAAATTCATAATTCTGCTCCACCTGTAGACGTCGCTGATATAATGTACCAAAAGGGAATGCAGCTGTGAACTCTTGTTTTCCATGCTTCAGCAGTCTCTGTACAATGAAACCAGTCTGGAGGAATTATTCAAGGGTCTGAGAAAAATACTTCTAATAAAATCAAAACAAAATCATATTTAATATGTATTGGGCAAACTTAGGGTGGTCTTGTAAGATGTGACGTGGCTTAAGGGTGGTCTCTTGCATTGGATTCTCTTGATAATAAAACACTAATGATAACCCATTGGTCTGAATGACTTTTTTGCCTCAGTCTTCACCAAAAAAGCCTCTTGTCTCACCACCCAAGTTGTGGAAGGAATGAGCAGGGACTGTGAGGATAAACCACCACTCACTGTACTTGAAGAGCAGGTTAGAGAACATCTGAGGAACTTGAAGGTGCACAAGTCCATGGGACCTGATGAAATCCACCCGCGGGTCCTGAGGGAACTGGCGGATGTAGTTGCTAAGCCACTTGCCATTATATTCAAAAAGTCGTGGTGAACTGGTGAGGTCCCCGATGACTGGAAGAAAGGGAACATAACCCCCATTTTTAAAAAGGCGAACAAGGAGGACACAGGCAACTACAGGCCAGTCAGCCTCACCTCTGTGCCCGGCAAGGTCATGGAGCAGATTCTCCTGAGAACCATGCTAAGAACCATGCTAAGGTACATGGAGAACAAGAAGGTGGTTGGTGACAGCCAACATGGCTTCACCAAGGGCAGATCGTGCCTGACCAACCTGGTGGCCTTTTATGATGGAGTGACAGCATCGGTGGATAAGGGA
>VXBZ01006482.1:337521-367521 GCA_013399135.1 Heliornis fulica
GAGGGAGGTGATTCTCCCCCTCTACTCTGCCCTCGTGAGACCTCACCTGGAGTACTGTGTCCAGTTCTGGAACCCCCAACACAAGAAGGACATGGACCAGTTGGAGAGGGTCCAGAGGAGCGTCACAAAGATGATAAAGGAGCTGGAACACCCTTCCTACAAGTACAGGCTGAGAGAGTTGGGGCTGTTCAGCCTGGAGAAGAGGAGGCTCCGGGGAGACCTTATAGCGGTCTTCCAGTACCTCAAGGTGGCCTACAGGAAAGATGGGGAGAGGCTGTTCAGTAGGGCCTGTTGTGACAGGACAAGGGGTAATGGTTTCAAAATAGAGGGAGGGAGATTTAGATTGGATATTAGAAAAAAGTTCTTTACTGTAAGAGTGGTGGAGCACTGGAACAGGTTTCCCAGGGATGGCCCATCCCTGGAGACGTTCAAGGCCAGGTTGGATGAGGCCCTGAGCAACCTGATCTAGTTGGAGCTGTCCCTTCTTCTTGCAGGGGGGTTGGACTAGATGACCTCTGGGAGTCCCTTCCAACTCTAATCATTCTATGATTATATGATTCTATGAATGGCACAATCAAAAATGAAAATTATACAACCTGTCTGTAGCTCCCACCCCAGATCCCTGAAACTAAACAAGCAATAACTCCGGTGAAGGGACAGTCCTAAGCAAACAAAGTGAAAGGGAGAAAAAGGCCTGAATGATTTTCCAACAGCCAAACATATTGGATTCGGATTTTGGTAAGGAAGATGAAGGGGAAGAGCTTCTTCTTACCAGAAATTAGAAGTGAAGAAAGGCACCTCCACTCTCAGATATAATACTGCATCTGTGGACCTCTGAAATAATGTATTGCATGACAATATATGATGTTTCAGAGAAATCTTTTCTCTCTACCTTGAATATCTACAAATATTTGTATATTTATCCTTAATACATATTTCCTAGTTTGGTGAAAGGACTGTACTATATAGCAAATTTCTTTAAACATCTCATAACAGAGAGTAAGAAAATTTTATGCTAGCTAGTGAATCTTCACGTGCCTATCTTTACTCTGTGAAACACAGGCTTTTTTTTCTCTACACTGCTGCGGTGTAGCCTAACGGAATTGTGGCTCAGGTGGTGAGATGGCCTGCCCAATTTAGGAGGAGGTCCAAGCCCCTCCTCTGGCATCACTCATACAGTCTGAAGGATTGTTACTCTCAGATATACCAGCTAAACAAAGATGTGCTCTGTCCTCCAAGAGAGTCTGGGAATAATGCAACCAAGTTAATGGAGTTACACTAATATACAACTAATATTAAGAAAAGACATAATCCTGGGGTCAGATTGGGCAGCCTATTAGTCAAAGAAAAACTTTCATGAAAACTACTGATGGGAATTTTTTTTTCCCAATGCCCATTTGCAGTTTTATAGCAACAACTCTGGCCAACTTCTGCTCCCATTGCCAGTCCTGCAGCTGCAGCAACCTCTCTGTATTTACATCAGAGAGCACAATGCAACCTTTGTCTTTTCAAGAATTTGGCCAAGAAGGTTTTGCAGCTGCAAATGGATCCAGGTGCTGGGGCTGGTGGCCAGAAGCAGTTTGGCCGTCGATGGAAGTGGCAGCCTTCACACCTGGTCAGCTGAGCTCTCATGGTCTCTGCAGCAAAGCAAATGTGCACTGCCACCACTCTGCCCCCTTCTTCTGACCTCCGTGCTCAAGCACCCTCAAACTTGGGGCTTTTTTTTCAATTTTCCCCTAGAATTGCCCTGTTCTTTAATTTTGTGTATTACTTTTAGTGATTTTTATGTGGATAACTAAGACATGAAGAGCTAGAGCAGAGCTTATGTTGAAGAATATTCTCCTCCGACTTTGATGTTTTAAGCCGTTGTTGTTCTCAAATCCAACTTTACTACTAGGAGAATACCAATCTGCAAATTGCTGAACACAGCAGTTGCCCCAGTAAAATCCCAACTTTTGTTAAACTTTGCAACTTAGTGTTGGCTGGCTGGTACCACTGTATTTGGTCTTCTGCAAACAGAAAATTATTCAGGTGTCCAATACTGTACTTGCATAAGACTCTGACCTCTCATGCCCCCTTGTAATTGAACAAATTAAATTAAATCCCCAAATCCAACTATGAATAGAACATCCATAATTTATTAACTTCTTTATGAACCACCTCAAATACAGCTTTTTCTTTAGATTTCAAGAAGATGCATTCAGAAAGCCAAGACTGAACAAAAAGGTTCTGTTATTGTTAAGTTATAGCTGTATTAAGACTTTCAAATAGGAACTTTGGGACTGCCGTAAGAATTACAGGGGTGGGCCTGATAATCAGAGAGCACTCAGGGGTTTAGTTGTGTTCTTTCCTTTTGTCTTGCTTTCCTGCTTACACCTAGTCCATCAGGAATAAAAATAAGGAGGACTGAAAAAATAAACAGCAACTTAAAAGATCAAGTCTTGGAATATTTTGTTTTGTTCTGGTTCTTCATAGTTTAATTTCCTACTTTAAAATGGTGAAAGTCTTTACAGTTGAATGGATATTTGTGGATATTTTGGGTCTTGGGTGCTTGTTTGCTAGTTTTTATAATAATGTATCATCCACCCTTCTTGACTTTACATAGAAACTAGCCCCTGACAGAAACTATCTAGGGGCAGCAAGTAGTCATATCCTTACCCGTTACAGTGGAAGGCTGACCAGTCTCACATCCTTCTCCATTCAGATCTTTGCCAAAATCTTTAGAAATGCCAGACTTCTCCCAGTGCCACTGTACTCCTTGCAGCTGTAATCATAGGCTGAGAGATGGCTTGATCCTTAATAACCTGGTTTTATTCTCAGTAAAGCACCTTTTCACTGGGCTCAAAGTGACAGAAGCCTTAGGCGTTTTTCCTTCCTGACTGCTATGCCATGACAGACAAATAAAGCTAAATGGGAGTAAGACTCTGACAGTCCAAAGTGCTACTTTCATACTCTTCCTTTCCCATAAGGGATTGAAAAGATGGAGTCTAAGTACAGGAAAGGGCAATACCTGAGACAAGGGCTATACAGTGGGAATTGTGTAGCCTTTATCAAACACCTGGCATGTAAAATTGATAATGTTTCAGTCGGGCGCTTAAATTCATCCCTATGCCTGTCTTCATTCATCAGCACCTCCTCATCAGAAAGTTTTATGAAATATTCCACTTTTTCCTTCTTTGGGTAATCTTTTCGACTTGTGCTTTTAATATTTAATAATTACCCACACATGATTTAATCCTGCTACAAATGAGATTTCAAGTCAACATCTGCTCTAACTTCATGTTGCTCAGAGACTTCAAGTTACTGATGACATACATATGTGACTTGTTTTGCCAAGTCTGCATACTCCACCAGTACAGCTTCAGAAGTAACTTCCACTCCCTCCTTTCCTTTCTCACTGTCACACACATTTGTTCCCAATGCACTCAGTTAGTCCCTTCTCTCATTTTTTTTTCCTATTCAGGCATCAAAAATAGGTTGTGGTTTTTTACCTTGGCAAGAACTTTTCTATCCAGCCCGGTAGTTTTGAGATGATGATTTATTTCTTTATTTTTTAAAATTATTATTATTACTATTGTCTGAATACCTGAAGATAACAGATGCTTTGTCCACACGAAATACTAGTTAAAATTCTGATCATGTTGAAATCACTGGTGGTCTCAGTACTGACTTCATCTGGGACAGGCTTCCCTCACCATATTTGACACAGACTGTACAATATTTGGTCTCAGTTTTCCAAAAATAACTTTGTTTTCCTGTTTTGTCTTAATCAAAACAAGCTTTTAAAATAACTCACCAGGAAGACTCCAGTCGCAGGGACAACGAAAGGTGGATTCATCTTAACTGGTAAGAGGAATCTCCCTCATGTCGCCCATTTGCTGCAAACTAAGGACAAACCTTGGGTGAATCTGCTTCTCCCGTGCTTTGTTCAACTGGTGATACAGGCCATAAAATCAATAAAACAAGATAAAGTAAGTAAATAAAGAAATGCTCCCCTTTCCTATAGTCTTCCTTGGAAAGGAAAAACGGACTCAAGAATAAAAATTGTTATTGCTCTCCAGTCATCCAAAAATATCTCCCAAAATGCAAGACGTGTCAAGTGGTTAATACCTTTTGAACTTTCCTTTGAACTTTCCTCTGCGGTTAGGGCCCTCTGAGCCTGCAAAATAGCGGCTGACAGTGATTAAGGCTCTGTACACACACGCAGTTCAAACTGCTCTTGGAAAAGCCACATTTGGTCATTGTTTACTTAAGTTTGCAGCAACAAATACAGATGCGGGGATCTGAATGTACACCTGGCATTAATCAGCTGCTGCCGCTGCTATTCCACAGCTGCCTCCAGGCAAGGCGAAATGCTGGAGTGGAAATACCATTTTGGAATAGCCAGAAATCTTTAAGGGACCCACACGGAGGAGGGGGACCTCCCTAACAACACTTGCTTCCAGCTTGTTTCAGCCCTGAGAGGGTTGGGAGTTTTGTGTGTTAAATCCTTCCTTATATAAAGAGATCTGCAGTTTTTCAGCTGAAGTGTGTGTATATATAAGTATGTATGTATATGTATATACATGCTTTAGGAATCTGCACAGAGGCTGCATAAACCTGAAAAGGACCCACACTTGCTACAGCCAGGGACTGAGGAGACCTGGAGGGGCAGGTTTAGTAGTACTGCAGTGGTGCCCACCTTTTCTAGCCCATCCAGGGAGATCTCCAGTGCTAGAGGTGCAATACCTCCATTGTCAATCACAGAAAAAAAGAAAAAGGTCTAATTCTTAAAATAATCTCATTTAATTCAATCTCATTTCTTCCTATTGATGCTGGTCATGGATAGCAACAGATTCAGCTGCCCAGACGACGGAGGCTGCTGGGAAAACCGTCCCCCACTGCTTGTGGGGAGATGAATGAGCACCCTGGCTGCCCACACCAGACTGTCCATCACGTACCCCTCCAATACCGGGGTAAGTTCCAACGCAGTGAGCCGCCACCTAAGTGGGTCACTTGTTGCAGGCGTGTGCTACCTGGACTCCTGGCATCTTCGCAGCCTGCCCACCTCTGCCAGATGGAGATCAGGATGTTTAGCTTTCAGCTGCAAGCCCCGGTGGGGATTTCCAACCTTTGCAATATCTTCCAGCCATGAAATATTCCTGCACTGAGTTCAGCAGAAACATTCAAGCTTGAGAAGGTTCTTCCTCCAGGAGGGAACCTTCCCTTCTGGAAAGTCTTTTTCCTCAGATACAAAGTAGCCGGATTGTTTGTTTATTAAGTTTTCAGATGTGTTGCAACACCAGGCGTATCTGAGGGGGCAGTGCTGAAGATTCAGGCTCATTAAGCGGCAGCAGTTGTTGATCATCAGCCGCACGAAGTATGGTAGGGTATGAGGGGAGGGAAAACAGGCATTCATCAGTGACAGTTTTTGCTAACGAGGCCTGACATATGTATTTATCTGTTCTCTGGTTAGACGGTGAACAATGTGTGAGTTTTGATGAATTTTAGAATATTTCTGACAATAGATAGGAAATTAAAACCAAATTTAAAAAGACAGCGAAAGCAAGAAACACAACCCAGTTCCTGAAGGTCTTCAGTCTGAGGTTAAAAAGGGTAAATTCAAGGCAGGCCTGTCATACATACCCCACTTAGCAAACATAATTACCCCATCCAAGAGTAAGGGTTAGTTACCCACTTCTCTTCATCTAGATTATAATGTGGAGAGACCGTATCCTCCAGATACGTAAAGATAGATGCAACTTCTTTGGTTTTCATTTTATGATCGTTCTATACTTTTATTATTCTTATGTTCTAGAAAAACTTCCAGTGTTCAGAAATGAGAGCAATATAGCAATCACTGCATACGTAATTTATCACCAGTGAAAATTCCCCATTCTTCTTTGCCCCTCAGAGAATGCCTACACTGCAGGCACCCAACAGGCTGCCCTGCAGAGTAGGTAACTACAAGATGGCTGTCAGCCACTAAGGGTGGCACCAAGCTGTGCGAGGGGCATGGGGTGCTGACAGTCCCAAGCTCTGCACATCCCTGCAGCCAGCATGTCATTTAAAGCCCTTTCCCGCAGGCCTGTGTGATGCTGGAGGTATTGCTACCTCAGTTGAGCTCATAGCTTTGGGCACAGCTGACTGGGACCTCATCCAGGGAGGGAAAGCTGGGATCACTGAGTGAGTTCTTCTCAATGAAAGTTTATCTGGGCACAGTAACCGTGGGACAAGGCAAACATGCTCAGTAGGTCCTTGTCCTAGCTGAGCAGCTCCTGGTGGGCTGCAGAGGAGGAGAAGGATCTCAGCCACACTGATGAAGGATACTGGAAACGTCAGGCACTAGCAAGGTCACCGGCAGCCCTGCCTCTTCATCACACCAGGAGTTAGCCATCCTTTGACACTTGCATTTGGCTTGAGGAAGGCTGATGAGCTCAGCACAGCACAGCCTGATAGCACCTTGACCTCTCTAGAGCTGCTGCCCAGGCACCCCATCCCTTAGGGTGGGCACCTTCCCTGTGGAAGGAGACACATTTAGCAGTGGAGCCACCATTCACTCTCTTCCATGTCTTCTTCCCAATTTGCCATCGAAGTCTGGATAACTTCTCCATCCACAAAGACACAAAAAACTTTGGTCTAACAGCAACAGTGAATTAATGGTGTGTGCTGGTTAGACTAGATGGCTGTGAACATACTCATTTACTACAAAATATCTTGAATGTTTTCAGATGGCAGATGAATGAGCCATTTTGCTGCCATTTTCCCATTACCAGCATGAAGAGGAATATATATGTGTGTCTGTGCACACATTTAATCTCTTTATGCCAGACGTAAGATACAGGGATGATGAACATAGACTGCAGGAGAATTATTGGTATGGGGAGAGCTCAGTTCCACTATGGTGCTGTAGGACATCGCTTGTGTTAAATTTTTGAAAGATAAAAATATGGCAGACACGTGGCTATTTATCTTCACAGAGACCTCTCTTCTGCAGGGTCTTTTCTGCCATCAGTGGGTGTGGGATTTTGCATTGCCTCAAAAAATACTTTATGTCTAAAATCAAGACATTTAAATTTTCTGTTAGGGGTGGTTTTATTTTTAAATTACTTTTTTCTTACCAACATACAGCTTCTTCTCTGCTTCATGGAGACCAAGGGTGTCCCTCAGAAAGAAGCCACATTTCAGTTTGAGGGTCAATGAGATAAAGCCCGTGCATTACATTTTACAGTACAGCTGAGATAAGCCATCCTCCTTCTCCACATCTTCATAAATGATGATCTGTGCTCCTTACTGTGTTGAAACGCCAGTTGGGACATAAAGCTTGTTCAACATGTTACGGCACGGTTGCAGTTCACTGATACCAACAACCTATGGTTAGTATTTTTGCCATTAAAATTTATAGACAAAATCAGATTAAAAATTTCATGATTCTCTAAGCACTAGAGAAACTAAATATTTGGGGGTTTTATGTGGATACCTCTTAATCTAGATATCTCTTCATTTTTTTCAGCTAGATAGGAAATTTATCTCAATAGTCAATATTTTTATGGGAAAAAGTTTGTAAAAAGAGACTGGTTTAGGTATGGGCTTAAAAGAGTTTATCAGTTACACATAAATCATAAAACAGTTGTAGTCTTGTCTTGAAAAAAAACCCAGGATCAAAAAGACAGCAAAAGAAAATTGAATCATCTAGGCTAACTTCGGATACCTGGAATGTGGGCACCTCCATCTGAGCTAGTCACATCAAGAGCCCTTTACAGTCAGTGGAGAGAAAGTAGACCTTGTGAGTTTACCAGATCTTCTGATTTTCTTCAGGCATTTACTGATCTGTCTTAGAAATGCATATTTCCCTCTGCTGTCCATAAAAGTAAGTCTAGGCAACCAGCTCGAATACGGACCCTTCCACTGTAAACGTCTCCTTTCGGCCAGAGGAATATGACCCTCAGAGTTTACACTAGTTAGTGATCTGAAATGGTTCAGATAAGAAAACATCTCTGCATTCCCTGACCATGTAGTTCTCTGTGCAGAAGCAAACATACTAACAATAGCTTTATTGCTGCTGATGTTTCTGTAAGTAACCTTTCCTGGTATAACTGTTAACATGCACTTGGAGTAGAATATACCTTTGCCTTCATCCTGAACTTTTCCTTAATGCTTAATGTTTATGCTTCATCTAAAGAATTTCAGGCTTGTAAGAGGGTCAGGTTCTTGGCTAGGGTCAGTGAATGCAGTGCATTTTTAAATGCATATACTGTGATCAGTTCACTTAAGAATGTCAGTACATCATTTTGCAATCACGTATCTCAGAAATAATTTATACAATCAATTAAAGAGCATTATCAAGGGATGATTTGACAACTGTTGCCATGCCAACCAATGAAGCAGAAAGCTCCTCAGCGTTTAAAGGCTGCACCTGGTGATAGATACAGCAGATTTTGAGGACTCAGACAGAATCACAGATGTCCAAAGGTGTGGAGGGAACATGATTTAAAGCTTGATGTTTTCCCATTTTTACTGGCAAAAGGGTGTTGATGGCATGTTGTTCACTTTCTCATTAAAATTCTGTCATTTTTCACAAAGTGTTCTGCATTCAGGGCTGAAAATTGAAGTGAGAATGCACTTTACAGACTGATAAAATATGATAGCAAAATGGATGATGTTCATTTGCAGGCTGAATTAATTAAAAAAAAAAAAGTTTGTGTCAGTGCATTTATGAAAAGCCCGTTAATCAAACACAACTTTACCAGCCTTAATGGACACATCTTAAACACTCTTGCATTAATATTTAAAATTCCGGTTAGCAAATGGCTTCTAGTGCATTGAGCTAAAAATGTAATTAGAATAGGTCATTACAAGAATAAAACAGTACAAGCTGAAAGTACATTTTTTGTTGGCAACAACAGGTTGGGCTTTGCCTGCTCAGTCTTGACATTTGTGTTTACATCTTTACCTACACAGTAGCTCTGCTCTTCTTAACAAGAGAATGAATTCTGCAAAATAAACATTTCTTCCCAACTCCCTATGCCATCATTTTCATAACTATGGGAATTAGGGGTAAAACTGCTGGTCCATGTTACCTAGGAGGCTAAGGCATCTCATTTATCAGACTTTGATCATTGCTGTTACACTTGTGAACAGCAATTTCAGGTGTGCAGTAAGTTAACTGCAGCTCAGGTTGTTGTAGCTTCTCTGAGATGATTTCTTATGACAAACTTGAAGTCTTGAAACAATGGAGCATTTATCTTGGTTGGGTTTCTTTGAAATGCAGATAAAATCATTTGTGTGCAGAGACGTCAAGGAATAGTTTCTCATGAGAATGAAAAACATGAGTAATAACAATTTGTCCCTGCAAATCACTTCCCATAGAAAGTCCTGAATTATTACTGTGAACTATTTCTGGGATGTTCCTCTTGGCTTCAATGCAATAAAAACCCTTAGAGAACTTTGCTGAGACATAGGTTAACATATTTCTTCAAACAGTTTTGCTATATGAACTTATGAACTTGCCTTAAAATCTATTACGTAAAGCTGACTTGATCAAGGAAATAACTGGCACCATAAATTCTTAGTCTTTTTCTAGTTTTCTTCCACTAATCAAACTTTATACCCTCTCTGTTTCACATAGTAAAGACAACGGTTTAGCCAAGTTAAATCTTGCTTGCAAGTCCAAAAAGTAAAAATGAGAGATGAAGAAGAACATGCACCTAAATACATAAATATAGAAAGAAGTGTGGAAGCAAGCTCCTGGGTTCCAAATTGTCCTCTCCATGCTGTCACAGACACTTCCATAACAGCATCCTGTCCCATTTCTAGGGCTGTGGCAGCCCTCTCTTCTCAGTCTATTTAAGAACCAAATTCCCTTTATGACTTTAAGCAACTCCTAATTTCCCATCTGAATTTATTCATGGCTGTCTTCTGAAGTAGGTTATTGCATGCATTTTCATGGCCCATCTCCTGTCACCATGGAACAATTCCCCATGGTATTCTTTGATCTTAAAAACTGACCATGGAAGTATATTACTTGGTGGAATACACCTGTAGGTTATTTACATGGAAACAATATCTGACCTGATATTAGGGGCTGCAACCATTATGACAGTGAGAATTATCCCTTTCTTCTAGGTCTGGTGTTTCTTTAGGTGATTACTTGGCAGACTTCCTCACCATTTTACAAGTGGAAATTTCTACTGTTGGCTGAAAAGAAGATCCCACAATATATCAAACATGAGCAGCAGGTCCAGACCAATATGGTACTTACACTGCCCTGCTGATTTGGAGAACATGGCACACCGCCACAGGACACCATTTTACTTTCTCTGGATAAAAATGTTAGATGAGAGCACTATTGTGTGCTTTGACCTTTGATGTTGCAATGACACCAATCTTGGTCATGTCAGGAGACTGCTGCTGTGGCTTGCTGCCTTCCCAAATGTCATAATTAGGTCTGAAGACAAACAGCAGGACAGAATGACCCAATATTTTATTTTTTCCTCTGATAGATACAACTCAGTGCCTAGTTTTTGTATAAGTGCAAAGCTATTTCACATATGAAAATAGACCGTCAAGAAGCAAGTGCAGTGTTTCTTTATCATGTTCACAGTAGAAGAAATTACAAAGCTGTGACTCCTATCCAAGATTGTGTCATAACAATATCTCAGTTCTTCTTCTCGCAGCCAAATGACCTCAGGACTCGGGATAGGTGAAGAAATATGTTTAGGTTGATTTGAGAGTATTTTAAACAGAAGTTAGATCCTGAGACCATTCGTTGTTCTGGGGCTAATTCTGGCTCCTGATTCTGTAAATCACACAAAATCCTGTTTGCACAGGCCACTGCATTAGCTTCTGTGATACCTCTTTTCATGCTGTTCCAGAATAAGTCCTCGCATTTCAGAGACCCAAAAAAAGTCTTTGTTCACATTTTAATGGTTTCTGTGATGACTCAGATCCTTACTTGCTTTTGGCATGATCACAGAATCACAGAATCACAGAAGTTAGGAGTTGGAAAGGACCTTGAAAGATCATCTAGCCCAACCCACCTGCCTGAGCAGGATCACCTAGATTAAATCACATAGGAATGTGTCCAGATTGGTCTTGAATGGCTCCAGGGAAGGAGACTTCACAACCTCTCTGGGCAGCCTGTCCCAGTAATCTGTCACCCTCACAGTGAAAAAGTTTTTCCTTACATTCACATGGAACCTCCTATGCTCCAGCTTGGACCCGCTGCCCCTTGTCCTACCACTGGCCATCACTGAGAAGAGCCTGGCTTTGCCCTCCTGACTCTCACCCTTTACATATTTATAAACATTAATGAGGTTAGCCCTCTTTCCTAGACCTTCCCCAGGGCTACTCTAATATCAGTGGAAACCTCAAAGAGAAAGTTTACACATGGCCTTTGGGCAGTAGAGCCCCATTTTCTCTTTCACATTTTTTGGGGAAAAAAACCCAGGCCAAACATCTCACACAATTCAGCTGCTGTGAGATCTCCTTGGTTATTCATTATTTCTGTCTTTGTATGAGGGTCTGAGCCTTAAAAGCAGGTTGACAGTTTCCTCAGGCCATGGAAGCCTACATGGGAAGGCTGGATTCCCTCCTCCCAGTGCAAGCTCCCCAAACCCTCCACAGCCTGCCAAGCCCCCAGAGGCCTGGAGACAAGCTTCCCAGCACCAGAGTGTGGCTCCTCTGTTTGTTGTGTTCAAGAAGAAAACAAAGCAGTTGATGTATTTTAGCGTGATTAACTTTGCTAGAAATGATTTCCAGTCTTCAAAGTTACATCTTTGGAGTTGTTTCAGGCTCTGTACAAGCCTTTTCCATGTGTTGAACAGGGGAGTCAACTCAGCCAGCTCTCTGGGGTGCATTGGCTCTCTGAAGGTTGGACGTATATGTAGGTATCTATCCAACCAACCACTTTCAGTTTATATTCTCTTTTTAAATATTGGCTTTAAACGGGCTTTTTTCAGAGATTACACTTTTTTTTTTTTTAATGTACCTTTATTTATCCTAGTTTTAAACTCAATTTTTGCATCTCAAATTGGCAGATACTTAAAAATTTCAGGCCACTCTTGTCCAATGGTAATGGTGTAAGCAGTGGGCTGCAACCTCACTTTTTGTGCTTTCCTAATCCATCCCATGGAAACATGGCTTTTCTGCTTCATGGTGGGATGGCTTCAGCACAGATGTTGGAAAAAATCCTCTTCAATAACCTATGGCTTAATCAAAGAATCATAGAGTGGGTTGGGCTGGCAGGAACCTTTAAAAGTCATCTATTCCAACCCACCTGCTGCAAGAGCAAGGACTTCTTCAACTAGATTGAGTTCTTCAGAACCCTGTCCAACTTGACCTTGATCATTTCCAAGGAAAGGGCACCTACCACCTCTCTGGGCAACCTGTGCCAGTGTTTCACCAATAGAAATGTTTATGTGGCCTCCTCTCTGAGACACAGTGTGACATTTGTCGTCACGCAGGCTGAGGTGGAAAGTGAAGTCCCTGTTATGGATGACTTTTCCTAACTCCTTGGGTATTCTTAAAAGACAAAGGACTGGAAAGCCAATGCACTGTGGTCTTTATAGCATAGTCAGGCTGTCTTCCATGATTTTTACAACATGGATTTGTTGGTGGATATGAGGCATGCTGCAAGATTACTTAGTTCCCTACTTGCCCCATCCTTAGTGCCTTGCTCCTGATTAGCCTGAGAGGTGAGTGAGGCAGCTCCCTGCTCTGACTTGAGGTTCACAAAAAAACCTGCATGCAGAATGCCAAGGCCTTATAAAGTATCTGTGCGTTTAGGATCAGCCAGCAGCCCAGTAACTCGGTTTCCAAGTCTCAACTTTACATTTCAGGCCTTCAAGTTCTACATATGTCCTGCTTTGCCTGCTTACCTCCCCTACAGGCCCAAACTATGAGTGCCACTTGGCAGAGACAGCTTTGGATCATCTGCAAACATCTTCATCTTGTTTGGTTTCAAAGCTGGGGAAGCCAAACATCACATTCTCATTGTAAATCAGCACTTGGGTTTAAAAGAAACATTGACTTCCAGGAGAGTTTTCTGAAGATCTTTCAGCTCATCTGTCATGTTTTTGCATTATGGTAGAGGAAATGTATCCACATGCTCACATCTCAAGTCAGAGATGGTAACAGCTGATGCTATTCCAAGTCTGTCACCATTTCTTGCCATACACCACGTTATTCTTGCCGGTACCCCACCACACACAAAAATTTCTTATGGCCCTCAATTTCAAAAGAGTAACACCGTGTTTCCACAGAACGATTATTCAAGACACATAAAATACTTTGGGGGAACTAATCTAACAAATAGTAGTGTCTTGAGATGTACATTCAGAGTTCAATATTATTTATATTATGTGACAAATTAAGCCAAGTGAAACAATAGTCATTAACCAAACACCTTCAGTTCCTCGACCTAGCACAATATGCATAACAGCAATCTCAAAAAAAGTTCCTAATTTGGGATGTTTTTTGTATTTAAGAGCATGTATATGAAAGGAATCAATTAACATGCTTATATCTCATCAGTTTCTGATAATTAATATGAGCTCTAAGGGCTTTATGGATTGCTGGTTTGATAATTCACTAGCAGCTGAAGTAATAGAGGTTATGATGGAAAGATGGCCTCATAGCTGCCTTGCAGACTGCACTAAATGATTGAACCCAAAGAATAATAGGGATGGAAATTGCTGTGTTCATTCATGGATAATATATGACAGGAGTAAGGGAAGCAGCAAGTTAGCAGATGACTCAGCCAAGCATCTATGACTGAACAAAGTGTGATTCTAACCTTCTGTCATTGAAAATATATTTAATGGAAACATTATCGTTCTGATATATTGCTTGCTAAGATAAGACATGTTTATAGTAAAGTTTCCCTGTGATGCTACTATAGGACTAGATTTTGGCATGCTTGCTCTTCCTGAATTGTATTTCACCCCAAAATAAATCTACTCCTCCTGCAGCAAGAGCAAGTGAGCCAGAAGCTGGTCCAAAGTTGGCTGGAGCCAAATATCACCAAATAAATATAAAGGATCCTATTAATTTTTAATATGCAGAGAGGAAGATTTTTATAAATACTGAGAACCACATGTAAGGTTATTCCTTTTTTATGGCTTCTTCAGAGTAAAACTAGAGCAAAAGACAACATAAATTATTATTTTTTTCTTAATTATCCAATATGAATGGCCACATGCCTCAGATGCAGATCAAAGAAGTGGGATGCTGAAGGCACAGATTAAAGTTAGCTGCCTTTTCCCTGTGTCTGGCAGAGCTCAGTTTGTAACATTTTTATTGATAGAAGCATTCAGGTGTTCAGCAGTGGAACAGAGCACAAAGTCTGGAGTGTTGTATTAGAGTGAAACTTGCTGAAGGGAGGGGAAGGAGGATAAAAATGGAGCAAGATAATCTCTAGAGCACATTATACATGTATGCTGGTCAGGGATGGCTTGCAGCAACTCTGCAGTACTGTGCAGCAGGACCCTGCCAACAGAATTCATGCTGAAAACATATGTTCTTCTGCTCAAACCAGCTTTTGCTACATCTGGAAACCAAGAGTTAGAGGGGGAGGGAAAAAATAAGGCAGCAGCATATGTAATTCTCTTCTAAGAGAAACCATTCATTTGTTCATGAAAGAAATCTTTCTCCCTGTATCACCAGCAGAAATTCTCAACAAGTTCTGGAATGGATATTTAAAACTGGGCTAGGAAAGTGAAAAAAAAAAGTAGGGGGAGGGAATGTAGGTAATGGCAGTCATTTATGACTTTTTTTTTTCTGAAGTAGAGTCACGTCTCAGTATCAAGAGCAAACTTATTTAGCAAAAAGTGGAAAACTTGGCAAAAACAATGTTTAAAATGACTGCAAGACTTGTAAAACCCCCAAAATAACTCTGTTTTGCTGTCAAAAGCCTGGGAAACACAAAACAGATGTTTCACCCAGCCTCACTTACTCAGCCAGACCTTTCCATGCAGGCAGCTGTACCACATGTCTTTTCTGAGAGAGAGAAAGCTCTTGCCTTTGGCACTTCTGCATCATTCTGACTGACCAGCCAGACACCATTGTCAGATGAAGTCAGTTTCTGCCATCCTTCCTGCTACCTAAGTTTGTAGAAGTCTCCCTGGGACTCGAGCAACCCCGTGCTTTGAAAAATAGGGTACAAAATTCGTGGAGCCCTGGTTCCTCGGGCGATCTGCAGGGGCCACCACAGTCAGAAAACACTGCTTGCTGTAATGGATGGTGGCAGCAGAGCTCTCGGTTTGCACCCTGAACAATGCACGCATTATTAGAGCTAATGGCAGCTACATGTACACGTAATCATATAGCCTTGAGACCACAGCTTGGGAACACCACAAGAGCAGGGTATTTTTGTGGTTTTGTTCATGGGAGAAAGTATGGTGAGTAACAGGAAAATTACTTGAGCGGGGGCTTGAACTCTCCCTGATGGGTTGCTTAAGGGAGGAGGGGTGAGATCTGGGACCTCTGTCTCTAACTGACATTTTTCGGCATTTTAAGACATCATGTTGACCTCTGGATCCTCCATTTAGCTGCTGCCTCACCCTAGAGGCACATGATGCCTCTCGCTCAGCGTTTTAGGATGTTCAGCTCCCAGGCTGGGTGGTAGGGACACACATCTGCATAGGCAGAGGAGGACATTTCACCCTGGGTTCATCCTCTCCTGTCCCGAGTCCTCTAAAAAGTGGTTACTGGTGGTGGGACTCCCCATTCCCATCCTCTACATGAAAGAGCTGGTTTAAGCATTTTGCTCTCAGCAAGTAGTGTCTGTGAATCCTCAGTGCTCTTCAGCATCTGGGATTTAGCATCCACTCTCTCCAGGGATACTTCCTTGGAAAAATACGTGGTTATTTCACATAGGCAGATTGCTGCCTCACACCTGTACATCTGTTGGTCCCATTCCCCATCATGAAGCTTTGTCTGGGAGGGAAGGCTCAGAATCTGACCCTAAAATCTACCTGATGCAATACTAAGTGAGGCCATGGCTTTATTCTGTTTCAATGTTGCATTTCCATCACAAAGTTCCTTTGCTGGATAAGTGACGGTTGCATTTCAGTTGACCAAGTATTACATGATTATAATGAAACTGAGATAGAAATCTTAATATATAATCAGGAAAATGGTATCATCATCACAACCGAGGCCGATAGTCTAAAATTATCTGAATATTAATACAATTTACATATCATTCTGGAAAGATGGGTATTTGGAGGAGAGGAGTTATTGCCTCACGTACCCTTGGCTCCTAAGTTCACTGACAGGTACAGGGAGTTAGACCTCTGGCAATGAGGTCTCTGAGAAATGATTAAGAAAGGAAAGAAGGAGGATCTCCACCTTGCAGAGGAAAAATCAGAAAAATAGTTTTCTAGGTTTTTTCACTAGAAAAGACGGAAACAGTAGTGCAAACCTCACAGTGTTCAGCCACTCCTTGGAAGACAATTTTTTGTTATAAGGAAGATGAGACAGTAAAACCTTGTTCTAACTTTGATCCCAACCAATAGAGAAGGAGGGGTTGAGAATATAAAGGTAAAAAGTAATTTGTGTGAGAGTGAACACAAAATGAAAAAGTTAACGATCTTCATAAAAAGAATTTTTAAAAAATGAAATGCAAGAAGGAAAACGTCAAGAACCTTGAAGGATTGATCAGAAAGTCTTGTGGAAGGCACTCTAAGGAAAAGATGAAGCGAGCTGGCAGCTTCTTGAAGAATCAGAAGAAGAAATCAGCCATAGAAAGGTACAAATTTAGCAAAATTGATCTCAGACTCAAGAGGAAATATAGTAATAAACAGTAGGTGAGATTACTAGAGGCAGGTGTAAACAAGTAACTCGAGCATGTAAGAACAGAGACATCAAGGACAAGAAGAAATTGCTCTGCAAGTACATTTCTAGTAAGGAAATGGTGGAGAAGGGAAACACAGCAGAGGAAGGTCGAAGTGTTTAATGCTTTTATTTTTCATCTGTCGTCCCTATAGCAGTGATCAGGTGGTTAGCATCATTAATGCCAAGGACACAAGACTGCAAGAAGAAAAGAACAAGCCAGAGAGGAATTAGGTAGGCTCACATTTCTAACTGGCTGAGCTTCCTCCTCTGACACAAGGGAAGCCAGCAGAGGATGTCTCTGGATTGTCAGCAGTTGTCACTGAGGCCTTGCGGTGAGCAGCTGGGGTACCATGAGTCTCGAAAAGGTCAAGGGTAAGGAAGGAGCAATGAAAAAGCAGTCAGAGGATCATGGAGCCGTCAGCCGAAATGAAGACCCTGGAAAATTCTTTACAAATAAGCAAGCAAAATCCTCATGAGGAGCTGGAAAGTGAAAAGGTTATCACGCAGCTCAAATCTACCAAGTGCAAACCATCTGAAATAAGGGGAGAAGCAGTGGGTAGCAGCTCACCTTGCTTTAATCAGGTTTTGACAGCTGCACGCTGCTCACCACCCCATAAGCAAGCAGTACAACCCATAGGCTGCTTGCAACCTGTTCCTGTGGTACCCGCAGAGCAGCTGGCAAACGCTTCCTGTCACAGTGAAAGAATGCATTGGACAGGATGATGTGGGATGCTAGAGCCGGTTTTGTTCAATGCTATCACTATCTATCTGGACAGTGGGAAAGGAAACAGTGATAGATAAATTAGCAGCTGATACTGCTGGGAGGAGCTGCAAGTACATTGCAGGAGCACATAGAATTCAAAGCGCCCTTGGGAAACCAGTGAAATGGCCTGGAAAACACAGAGGATACAGTGAAAATGCAAGGTACCACACTTTGACAGGATTGATGACAAATCTGAGGTTGGTGAGAACAAAATTAAGTTGCAAATCCGTGTGATGAAAAAGGCAGGTATTCCATATAAAAAGCAGTGTTACAGGGAGAGACTCTTGGAGAAACGCTATTTATTTGTTCCTCAGCCCAGATACAACTGTAATTCGAGACATATGTGGACAAATTTGAGAATGTCCAAAGGAAAGCAACAAGAGGTCTAAAAAAGCATGACCTTGGAGGAAATAGTGAAGGAATTAGCTTGGTGTGGTCTCAAGAAAAACAGACAGAGGGAGGGGGGAAGAAAACAGCCTTTTAGTACATAAAAGCTGCTGTGAAAAGGAAAGGCATAATCTGCCCTCTGCATCTACAGGGGATAGGTCAAGAAGCGGTGGAGTACAACTGCCGCAAAGGAAGTGTATAAAAATTTTCTGAGGCATTAGGGAAAACTTTCTAATGGTACAATTAGGGAAGCACTAGAATAGATTGCCTGGGGAAGTCGTGGAGTCTCCATCACTGGCGGTCTCAACAACTTAGGCTAACATCTGTCGGGAACAAGACACACATAACCGAACTGGCTGGGGGCCAGGGAAGTGACTGCATGACCTCTTGAAGTCCCTTCTAGACCCATTTTTCTCTGGTTCTAATCATTGGAGAGCCTCCCTCCCTGGCAACACTATGTACTTTTGGTTTGAACCATTTGACATGCTGTTTGATTGCTATCCTGATTTCTTTACAGCCCTAGATACTAAACTGCGCTCTCACAGATAATTCCCAGCTTATCTGGAAAAGCAGTAACGTTTCGCTTACGAGTTCCTCCAGCAAACATTACAGTTGCATCGGCAGTCATCTTGTATCTCCGGTGTTTTCAGCAGTTAAAATTTAGCCACTCTTCAGGGCAGCCTCGGATCCTAAATGCGGTGGTGTGAGAGAGGAGAGGGGCTAGAACTTAAACCATATGGAGGAGAAAGAAGTGGAGTCACAGGTCGGCAATCTGCTGCTCACCACATGGGAGAAGAGGCAGGCTGAGACTGTGCAACTTTCCTCTCCTCCCTTGAAGGACAGAAATGTCTAATTTCCCACTGGCAAAGGGGAACTGGAGGATGAAGACACAGACCTGTCTTCCCTCCCTGGTCCACCCCAAGACCAACGCTCAGAGCTGCCACACAGAGCAGGCAGAGGTTACCTGGCAGTGACCCGAGCACAGCCTGAGCAACTGACATCTTCAGGGTTGGATCTGCACCCTGCCTGGTTCCCCAGACCTGGGAAAATAGTAATGACAGAATCTCTCAAACTAAACCAGGGTAGAGGAGTAGGGTAAAAAAAAGTGAGTAGGTAAAGAAGGGTTCTTTGTACTGACTCCTTGATCCCAAATTTGGATTTCCCAGTATCCTCATGAGACATACCAAACTACAGCGACATTCTCAGACATAATCAGCTTTTTAAATACTTAGAAAATACCTGACCTTTAAACAGAAAAGAGGTGTTAAGTGGACCACTTACCTTAATGTGGTATTTTCATCTGAGAGGAAGCACTCTGAAGAGGTGGGTAGGGTCAGAAACCTGTTTCCACCAGCATTCCTCTCCTGTGATGTGGACCTAGCATGCCAGTTCTCAGCACTTCACCAGAGACCTCAACACTGACTTGACTTGTGCTTCATAAGGTTTTGGCTGGTGGCACTGGCACTCTCACAGTCAGAGGCAACAGGGAGAAAGACTTGAGATGTTTTGTCCAAATAGCTGACTTTGTAGCTATTTGCATATAAAGGGCAGGAGGGGAGATGTTCACATATGTAAGAAGAAAGTATAACTCAGACATCTTTGGAGAGCCAAAGCCTCTGGAAAGTCCATAAGCCCAGGGAGAAAGGGAGTGGGTAGCTGACAGTGACCACCCCAACTGTTGTTAAACTCCTCACCTCTCCTAGGATTTTACTTTTTCAATATGCGTCCATCCTCCTTACATACCTGCTGATCTAGTTTGCCCTCAACCAGTTCTCATGGTAGCTCCGGACTCTTCATTATTGATTCTTCATTTGTCTTTCCCCTAATGGCCTCAGCTTGCAGCAAGCACTCATGATTGCCAGTTCACTGTAGGAAAAACTTAAGCTCTCTGAATTTCATGGTGTCCATAACATGAACATAAAACTCCAAAATAACTCCATCTGCCTCCTCAGGCACACACTCTTGTTTGAGAGAGACTGTGATAAATTATGTAGACATGCAAGGAGAAATGTCTGTTCATGGTTGGCTCTGAACTGGCGTGGAGGTCAGTGGTGTATGACTCCCACTTCAGTAGAGCTTTCATTTAATAGATGAGCAGTCTGTCTGGACGTGGTCCTGGGAAACTGGACCTTGCTTGATCAGGAAGATTGGACCAGATCACCCCCAGATCAGCTCCAGAGATCCCATCCAACCTCCCCCATTCTGCGATTCTGTGTGATGCTGTGATTTCTGAAATTCCAGAGCCTGCATCTCCCAAAATAGCCTGTCTCTTTCTTGTCTAGTCTTCCAAGTGTTGCTCTTCAGCCTTGTGTATTGGACAGGGCAAATAACGACTCAAACCACAGTAAACTGTGCAGCCCCCACACCAGGTTTGCTTGGTTCTCTCTTAGAGTTTGCTGCATGGAACCACTTAAGTGTTTCCAAACGCTTAACGCAAACCCTGCCCCACAGCCCTGAGAGGCACATCTGATTTCAGGATAACCAAACTAATTTTAGGGAATTTAGAGCATTTAGGAGGGTATTTAAATGGCAGAGGTTTTTCAGCCTTGGTGACAGCAGAGCTGCCGGTCATGCTACCATCCCACATATGCAGCTATGCATTACAGTAACAAGGGGCAGTCAGACAGAAAATGGTGTCTGTGCCTTACGCGAAACCTGCTGTTCTCCTGGTGGCATTGATGTTGTATTTAGGTCACTTTTTAAAAAGGACAAATTAGGCCTCAGGGCAGAATCAGATCCTTTGACTCTGTAGCCAGATTCTGTTCTCAGTCTAGAATAAATAGAAAACAACAAAGATGCACCAACAGAATTTCAGTGGGTTACGGTGGAAAGCAGAATGTGGTCTTTTAATAGCAAAAATAATCAAAAGTCTGCACACTGTTTTCTCAGGCATCATTAGCAGGAAAAAAAAAAAAAACATGAGCAAGAGTAATATTTTTTTACTCATTTCACTGAAAATAAGGTTTACCGCCAAAGCTCTCTACCAGGTTACATTCATTCCTCAGGAAAGAAAGACTTTTATTTGCAGTGAGGTCTTTTCGGTACCATTAGAAGGAATCTGTTGTAGAATTCAGTCTAATAGCACAAAACCCTTCCAGTTGCAAAAGTCCCCCAGGGAGAAGAGTTTGTTAGAAACTCGACCAGCCAATATATAACTGAAGCTATGTCAAATTGTATTTATACAATACCAGTTAGTGGTATTCTATACAAGTGCAGCTATCCCTTATTTTTTCCTACCTGATTTTTTTGTTTTCTTCATCTGCGTGGTTTAATCACAGCTTTAAGGAGCTTTATGTCCTTTTCTTTTCCTTGGTACATTCAGATGTTTAGCTTTGCTTTCCAGAATAAAAAAATATGTATCATATCCCATGCAGCTGAAATCATTGTCCTGCCGCCGTCGCGGAAAGTATGTAGAGCTTTACATTCCTCAAAATACTGTCAGGAAATTCTACAATAAACATTAGACACAGGCATAGGTTTTTAAAACAGTATGTCTTGAAGGTGATCTTTCCTAGACATGATGCTGGTAAAAAAAAAACACAAACCCCAAACCTATCTATCAAGTAGGAAAACCTTGTGATTTGGTGGTTTGTTCACACATTTGACTAATACGAGAGTCTCCTGCGAGAGCTGCCCATTTCCATGGATTGACCGTATCATCTGTCACCTTGTCCAGTGCCTGCCTGACGCCCTTCCCTGTTCTCCTCCGACCCTTGTCTGGTGTCATCAGTGGCACCAACTGCCTTTTCACCAGGAAACGTGAACACTATGAACATCTTCTGTTATAACTTAGCTACTGCTCAGAAACATGGCTTGTTTTCCCATAAAAGCAAGAAAGAACCTTTGCCCTTAGGTTTCACTCTTAAATCTATAGAAAAGACAATCAACTGCCTGACCAGATTTTGTGGCTGTGCTCCTTCCCATGTCCAAGAACAAGAGGGGGAGATTTTGGAGCAGTTTTCTTCTCAGGTGATATTTGCAGTCATGCCCTTGTACCCATAGCTCAGTAAAAAATATTATTTGTTACAAAACATAAGTTAATGACACTGCCTGGGACAGATCTAACAGGAATTGTCCAGTAAAACATTTGTGATATTTTTGTAAAGAATAGCAGGGCACCAAACCTTGAATCTACCTGTCAGTTTGGTTGAGTGTCATTTGAGCAATGGCTTTAAGCAACAGCAGCAATAAGCAACTGCTCACTTCCCATCTTCTCAAAACAAAATGGGTGGTGATTTTGAGGCAAGACCCTGATTTCAAAAGGGCAGTTATTTTATACTTGTAAAGGAGTTTAAAATATTTAAGACAGAACCAAAATGTTCTGAAATTATTAAAATCAAACATCTTTGGAGGATGGACAGAAATTTGTTTTAGCCAATTGGTTTGCAATAAACATCTGAATTTTTTAAATATCTGTGGCTTGGGTTCAAATATGACAAAAAAAGCTTATCGATGACATATGCATGGAGATGAAACATGAAACAGAATATTAACAAGGAGATGCTGCTATGTGCTTGTTTCAGTATTTGCTGTTATCCCAGTGTGAATTGAGGAGGAGGCATGTGCAAGAAACATAGGAAAAGCCTATTGATTTTCGCATGCATTGTGTCTGTCACTCACAAAGCCCTTTCTTTTTAAGGACAGCATACATTTTAATGGCAGAGCTTCCTTCAGCAGACTCCAGTTAGATATCACCTCTTAGGAACTCTAAGCTATTTAGAGGGAGGTTTTTCTTAACCTTGGAACGAAGGAAGTTACTCGCCTTTAGGAAACGTACCCTGGAACACTTTGACTTTTCACAGTAACAACCCTTTTTTTTCACTCAGTCTGGATCTGTGTCCTATAAGTGGGCTCTAGCAAGTTTGAGAGCAGATAGCTGCTCTTCTAACATGTCAGCAGCATATGTACATGTCAATCCGTGTTACACAGGAAATAAGCTAACATCATCATTTTAGTGAGGAGCTCCCGTAAAACTTTCAGTTTCCATATTAACAGAAAAAAATAAGGCTCCTTGGGAAGTTTATGGCCTGAAGAGTGACAAATACACTGCACACAGACGTGGTTCCCAGATAGTCACTGGTGCGGTATAGCTCTCCAGCCCACATGGCTTGCATCAGGCACTGGAGGCAAAGCAGGCTGGGGCCTAGCGCTTGGTACCGGGAGGGGAAACTGACTGGAAATCAAAGGGATGAAAGCCTTCCCGAGCAGTCTGCTGAGTGGAAACCTCTGCCTTCTACTGAGGAAGAGTTTCCAAGTGGATGTCATCCAAGAATGATCTGTTTCTCCGGTGAGGTCTGTACCCCGGTTTCGAGGCGCGAGTGGTGCCCATGCCTGCTAACAGCTGTCCCTCCTCCTGGCTCCATCTGTGAACCCTCTGGAGCCTACTCCTCCGCTCCTGCCACGCTCGGCAGCTCTTCGCTCACTTCAGCGTGGCACGGCGGACGGCAATGCCTCGTTCCACCTCCTCACAAACTCATCTAAAACATATCCACACGACACCATCTTGCCATTGGTTTGCAGTACAGGAGCTCGCTCACCTCCTTCGGCCATTGCTGAGTAGTGAGGAGCTTTTATCAAAGTAACTTGGAGGAGGTCGACCAGTGTAGGGATGGCTGACAGGGTGAACTGTGCTTTAGAAAAGCAAGGACCTGTTCCTCTGAATATTTTTATGCTAATCCTGTCAAATCAGACGCTTCTTCCAAAAATAACAAGCCAGCAACCTTTTGTCTCGAAAGTCAGCTTCTTGAAAGAAGCCCTGTTGCCTTCCACAGCACATGGGGCCAAAACCAAAGACGAGTACGTAAGTGTACACAGAGGTGGCCCACCTGACAACTCGTCTCACATTAGGGTTACACAGGGTATTATGCATGGCCAAAAAATACTCTGAGACACCAGTATGTGGGGTTTCAGCACATGACAACGTTGGTTTAGCTGTGAGCAGAGCAGAGAGCTGCAAGCAGCTGCCTTTGTGCAGATGCCAAGGTGTACCTGACGTTTTCATGAGACTGTTTCCTGGAGGCCCTGAAGATTATCAGAAGGGCTTTCCTGGAGGTCTGTCATCATGTGAAATTATCAAAAGCCTTGTTTATGGAGAGGAGGACTTTGCTGAAAGAGTCAGTGATTTTTCTCTCTTGCTGTTCCCTTGGATGGGCTGGCTGCTCCCAGAGCTGTAATGAAGGTGCTTAACTCCAGGTGTCAGAAGGTCACTGAGAACATACTATGCATATTCTCTGGCTTACATCAAAGCACGGGCGTATTGACCATTTATATTTACCTATTTCATAACACAAGTGTATGTGTCCTGGAAGTGTGGGGCTACATCTCCAGAGCTGGGGAGCCCCAGAGGTACAGGTGAGCAGGAGTGAGGGACAGGTGTCCCCATCAGAAAGGCACCACCACTCCACGGACCTGTCAGAGGGCACACCACTGAGGCCTTCAGAGACCACAGAGCCTTCACTTACGTCTTTTTCCTGTACTCCAAAGTGTAATTGCATTTACAAAATAACAGCTTTTTTTCCCTTCCGTTGTTCTCTAAAACTTCTTTGCTGCTCTCTGCTTCTGGCTCACATTTTAAATGTGCTTTGGCAGCAAGAAGAGCCTCAGCTTCTTTAATTTATTACCTCTGTTTATGGAATATGGATATTGGGCCAACTTTACTTCTTACATTAAGTGAATCAGTGCAAATGCAATCACTTTTGGACATCCACTGTATAAAATAAGCATATTTAGATGATCAAATAAGTGTTCCCATATGCATGTTGGCTGGTATTTCATGCTGGTATAGTGTTCTTGTTTTTCTTATGTGGTGTCCTTTGTCTTTTTTTCTTTCCCTTTTTGACTGTGTTTGGTCAGTCACTCCGGGGGAAAAAAAAAAAAGAAAAAAAAAAGAAATTGCTTGTACCTTAAAAGAAATACTGTCTATTCAGCATATGGCATTTATAGGTCTTCAGAAATTCTTTTGGGAGGCGTGCTTCAGATTAGCGGTCTTTCTCCTTCGGGGATGGTTTTAATTTGTTAGCACTTTAGATCTGTAGTCTTGAGGTAGCTCCTTTTTCAGTCAATAAAATGGTTAGTGAAATGAGGGTAAAATATTATAATTGTGTTCTTCAAATCAGATTTTTATGTGGGGTTTTTTTCCTCCTGGTATGTAAATCTGTCATTCGGAGAGGATTTTTTCCTGTTTTCTTTTAATCTTCAGTGCATGTGCCAAGAATGATGATTTTAACCATGAATTACCACAGTGACTCAAAGCCAAACTGCTGGGAGGCCGCTACCCTGGGATGAAATGGGAGCCAAAAGCAGCCCGGCTTTGACTCCTGCGTTTCCGACCGAAGTCTGACACCCTGTCTATGGCTCTCACCTCTGCTCACAGCACATCCCCTCCTCGCTACCACATGCACAACCCAGGGTTCAAAGAGCTGAGCCACTCACAAGGAAAGCCTTAGTAAAGAAAAAGATGTACTCAAACCACACTGGCTGCTGGATCCTTGCAAAGCAGAAGCTCTGTCCTAGCCAACTGGGCTTGTCCATTCATCCAGTTTTACTCATACCTGATGTATGGCCAAAGCCTTTAGCCGTGATACCTTGGAATGCAAAGATGTACCAATCCCACGCAGTCCCGGGACAACAGCAGAGAGCTGTGGCAATGCTGTCACAGAAATAGCTGGACACGGAGCCAACAAAAGGCCTCTAATCTGCCATTTCTATACATTACAATCTGTGTCCAGCAGAAACTTTTGAAAACAGCATTGCCCATATGGAGTGAAGGGCAATGCAGGGTGACACCGTGATTTATTGCAGCAGCCAGGGAAGCAGGTGTCTTTAGGACCTCGGGACTCATCTGGTTTATCCCATTCCCAGGACAGGATCAGTTATATCTTGCTAGACGCTTGTATATCCCGATCCTAACATCCCTCTTGTCACAGGGATTTCACACCCTCCCAGCTAGACTTTCCTGGAGCTTCAATAGCCTTCCCAGGAAAAAGCTTTTCCCGACATCTAACCTAATGCATTGCTATATTTTCAGCCCATAGGTTCTTTTCCCCCCACCTGTGGACATGGAAACACATTATTATCATCGTTCCGCAGCAGCTTTTTACATACTACAACCACATTTTCCCAACAGTTTTCCCTTCCCTATAGCTGAAATATGTGAGTATTGCTGATGGTCACCTTTCTTAACCCATTTACTGTGGACTTGACTTCTATGTGAAGATCAGTCTCCATAGTCAGTTCCTGGACAGATGGACAGTGTGCAACTTTTGGGACAAACCACTCCAACAGGACAGAAGACATGGATGGCCACAGAGGCCCCTTGGAAGGTAGCCTAAGATGCCTTTGGCGTGCAACAGGCCAGAACTATTTCTGTCATAGTTTATGTGCCTCTGTGTGTGTCTGCATGGTTTGGGGATGGGTTTTTAGGTTTTACAAATGGTGAATTCATTTCTGCTGCACTAATAAAATATGTAAACCAATGTGCGCTTGGTTTACTCTAAATTAAAATCATGTAAACAAACCAAATAATAACGGTTTGCACTGGGCAGTAGGTGCAGTGGTAAATTGCTTTATAACTTGACCATCGTGATTTGGAAATGAACAAATTACTTAGCAAATGTCCAGGACCTGCTGGGGATGGGTGGCAGAAAACCAGATGCAGAGAACCCATACAGGAAGAAGATGCTTTGTCCCTATCAGCATGTCCCCTCAGGTAATCAAGAATGTATCCCAGGGTTAGAGCTTGTGATTTGAGTGTCCCAGGTACTGCTTGGAGCGTATGGACCTGTTGCAAGAGGATGAATTACAAGACACATTATGTTTTATGTGAGCAAAGTCAAAAACACCATGCTGAGAAAATTATAAAAATACCTAAAAACACAATAATGAACAAAAGCAAACACACAAACTCAAACAGCTTCCTTTCTCTTGAAAGCCTGTACTGATCACGAGCTCCTTATGAAAGCAAGGTTATGATTTATGTCCAAGAAAAAAGACTTCTGTTTGAAGTTAAAACAATTATTAGCTTTATGATTAAAAAAGAAAAAAAATTGGAGAGAGGTGCAACTGAATAGCATTTCATAATGTATAGGAAGTTCCCCCATTACACTTGGCAGGAACAGAATAGGCTGGAATCACAGGAGTATGTTAACAACTCAGCATATCTCCCTCTTTGGAACCAGTATTAGTCTATTATATCACTAAAAATAATAAATCTTTGTAAAAGGCAGCAGTTGCTTTCACAGTCCAGCACCAAACCCTGTCTGGTACTATTGGGAAAGTAAAAAGGCAGCATACTCTAAATTGCATTGTTAAAACACCTACAGCCTGGTTCATTTTCATATGCTCTCCATATGTAAGCCCTTAGCAATAGAGACCCACTTCAAACTCTCTTGTTCTCCACATGTGTGTGTGTGCATGAGAAAGAGAGAGGTGAACATGGAGCCCTGTGGTTTTAGTCCAACATTTTCAAGTGGAAAATGTTGCAAAAGCTAAAAGATGTGAAAATAATTAAACTGTATAAATAAATGAATAAATGATAGAAAGTTTTCACATATAAAAATTCCTGAAAAGTTTTTAGCTTTATCAACCCCCTTCCACACCCACTAGAGCATATGGCCCTCTGTTTGTGCAGATCAGCAGTCTTTGCTTAAAGTGGATGTTTCTATTAACACTGTGACTAATTACTGAAAACAAACATGTGTAAGTATGATCTCTGCTAACTGCCTCTGTCAACCCATCTTTTTCTTCTTATTATTCATTCGAAGGGATTAAGATTGCTCGCAAAAGTACAGTAGACCTCCGTTTAGCCCGTTAACTGGCATGAATAAACAAAGCCCATCAACCGCAATTGACGTCAGGCTTCAAGAAATGTTTTTTACATTAGTTTAAAAAAAAATAAAATAAAAGCAAAAAAGTTTTAGAGAACACTAAAACACCAAACATAAAGAGCTTTAAGACTGGACATAAGGTTCTGCTTTGGGAGTGGGTATTGAGAGCACAGCTATGGAAACTGCAGTGCCTGAGCCCAGACGGGTGGCAGACACGTTGTGCTGAGGGTGACTGGAGTTGTCTCGGTATGCAGGTCTGGACATACACGCGTGCAGAAGGGGCATCCAGAGAAACTTTAATGTCAGGCTTTCTTGTGGTTTTTATCCCATCCCAAAATAAAAATGAAAAAAGACTCAAAGCATCCATTTGGTCTTTGTAAGATACAAAGATTAAAAGATGCAAGCAGATTTTCCTCCTACAAAAGGCAGATTTATCTGCTGCTGTGGCAGCCCCGCATGGCTCCTCATCTTCTTGCCTACTTGGGAGTGGAGAGGAGAGAGCCAGGCTCTTTTGGAGTTCTTATCAGAGTGAAGAGAAAGGGGAAAAGCATCTCTGTGATGCAGACCAAATGTGTGTGCCCTTCACAACACCGTTTCTGGGCCAGCTGTAGAAGCAGTCAGGCTCTAAGGTGCCATGGTAGGTGGTGAAAGCCAGTTTCAGTGCTCTTTCTCATACACGCACCGCTTGCCCCTGGTGGGAGGGAATAGTGACTGCCTTTACGCAGCCATGCCTCACACCTAACTCAAGAGCTGTGGCATAGGCACACTTTACCTCAAGTTGTACGTAACGTACAAACAAAGCGCATGCTAGAAAAATTGCACAAGTCTACATCTGCTGTTTTTTCCGCGTGCATAGTAGGGTCGGGAGCCAATTCCCTGTCATTTCGCATCTCTTGCACTTTACACAGGGTGTTTCCTTTATAAAACAACTTGCCTTTGGGTTTAATGATTTCTAAGGAAACATAACTCTGTCACTGCACTCTGGCGTTTAATTCCTCCGTTGTCATTAATGTCTGCCTGGTGCAGCCCAGGGACGCCAGTGTGCTCACTGAACTGTGCATGCACTTTGTGTACTCTTTGGGTTCGTGCCCATGCCTGGAAGCCGGTGTTTGATGTAGACTGAACAAGATGGCCTTAGCCTTCAAAGCTCCTGTGTTTACATTCCTCTGCTCTCTCTAGCCTCTTTTTTTTTGAGTGCCCCCCAAGATAGGTGTCTTGCTGATAGAATAAATACTTACCTTGCACATTGCACTTTCTTCTGGTGGCCTCAGCATGCTTTTGCAGAAGTGGAAGTACCATTAATTCCCGTTGATCAATGACAAAATGTCAGGATAGTGCTCAGAGCTGCAGGGCAAATCAGGGTCAGAAACAGCCAGGAAAAAACCATGGGTCTCCTCTCACCCAGCCCAACATAGCCCAGACTGGTTGAGGCCCGCCTAGTGAACCATATCACTGTGGCTTCCCTTCCAGCCACCCCTTGTCTGAGCAGCTCCTTCTCTCTTCCCAAGTGGGCTCTAGTAGGCAGAGAACAGGGACAGCATGGCAAAGGGTATGCAGAACTAGAAAGTCCTTACCTATACATTTGAGTGCAGGGCAGATATGCTGTCTCATCTGCTCTGTGCTTATCACCAGAGGGAAGCTAGGTCAGTCTCATAAACTAGACTGGTGGGGAGAAAACACTTTGGAGAGAAGGAGGTGAATGGGGTCAGCGCTCAGCTGGCTCTGTCTCCCATCACATGCATTGCTTTGGCTGTACGAGGGGAACAACAAAATCTGCAGACCATGGTGACCCATTCAGACCCATTCACCCTCCACCTGGGATGGCCACTGACAGCAGACAAGAGCTCTGCCTGGGTGCAATGGGGCAGAGTGGTCTCTGGATCTTCTCAGCTTGTACCAGCCTCCCATGCTTAGACTATATCTATGGAAAGGCATGAGAAATTTCAGTTCCAAACATGACTCATATCATATGAATCAACAGGCTGAGAGCTGCAATAACCAATGGAGAAACCTAAGGGGGCTACACGAACAGGAAAGCAGCTGCAGCAAGATGCACAAAACTCTGGAAGGTGCACAAAACTCAAAGCTTGAGTTTATTATTGAGCCACTTGTAAGTGGTCAGCTTGAGGTCAGCTTGTAAGTGCGACCTAACACTCTTGGGTACACCTCGGAGAAGTGGAGATAAGGCAGCAAACAGGTATCCTGGTTCAG
>VXBZ01006482.1:373007-400452 GCA_013399135.1 Heliornis fulica
CTACTGGAAAATAACAGGGAGGAGGTCAAATTTATCATTTTGTGTATATTCTCTGCTCTCTTTTCAGTTTTCTAAAGAAAAGATATCTTTGTTATCCACAATAAGTCATTATGACCCGTTACTGGCCTTCTGTATTTTCTACCACCTCAAGATACAAGTTCTTTCTCATTGAAGTACTGAAATACGACAGTTCAGTTAAAATCTTTGCGCATCTGAGGATGAGGAATTGGTTTCATTTTGCGTTGTGTTTTGTTTTCAGAGTTTCGAGTTCAGTTTTAACGAGGAGTTGCCTCTATGGTGGATGGGGTTCCCGGGGTGGTGGACCTAGGAGTGGCTGCTGGTGGAGTGTCAATGGGGCTCCCGGCCCCGCTGCTGGGCGTCACGGAGGAGCTCACTGCTGGTGTCTCTCCTTGCTGCTGGGCTTGGAGGGTCTGTCCACAGATGTGATGGTGCTTCTCCCAGTCCTTATGCTGGCAAAAGGAGCCACAGTATCGTGCTGTGTTGCAACCACTGCAGGTTTCACTAGCTTTCCGGCCACAGTTCCAGCAACTCTAGAAGCAAAAGACGAGGGGGAGAGATGGGAGAAATTAGCTTGTGTCCTAAATTTTATATTAATAACAGCTGTCAGGGCTTTTATATTAAAATCTGCTAGTCATCCCCATGCCTGAGGATCATTGAGGAATCAGTAGGTGCTATCTAGTGTGGATGAACCTGTTCCACAGCAGTTTGTCACCTGGCGGACTCTGGCTCTTGGAAACTGGGCAAGAACAAAAGATCTATTTGCCAGTACCAGCGATGCAAACTCCAAGCATGCCCTCACCAGAAGCTTCCCAACTCATAGAAAGTTTCCATAAAACTTCAACTAGCTCCTCTGCCAGATTCATGAAAACTAATAACAAACCATGCACACACCAAAAAAAAAAGTGCTTCTCCAAAAGTGGAGAGGAACTAATGCAAGTCAAGAAGGGGAGAAAAAGACTTAACACACAGGTAAGACTTGTTACCCCGGGAAAACTTCAATTTTAATCATCTGAGTAATGCCATTTGACACAGTGGCACTTCTGGCAATGAACAGTCATGCTGGAACCTAAATCTTTGGCAGGATGGGGAAGCCACCACAGAATATGTATGCTATTCACTTTCACACACTCTGCAGCTATGCCAGCTGGATGCTGGAACACGGCCAATCTTTAAGTGATATCCTTCAACTAGGGGAAAAAAAAAAAAACAACCCAAAAAAACCAAACAAAAATACCCTCCCAATTTCAGGATCAAGGGAAGTCCTAAATCCAAACCAATATTTTTAAGGGAATTAGACATTTGGAGTCACATGGCTTTTTTTTTTAAAACATCCATGTGTTAGTCCATGCTCACCCTTTTTGCAAGTTGGTTGGTTTATTACTGTTGTTGTTATCATCACCATCATCATTATTATTATTACTATTATTATGACTACTGCTACTTCTACTGCTATTATTGTTCGGGGAGGGCAGGTGCATTGACACAAACTGGCAAGATGGTGGAACTGTCTAGTACTCAATTGCTCTTCGAGATTAAAATCAAATACACATAGCATTCTCAATTCATCCAGATTAAATGCACAGACTAAACCAAGTAATTACAGATTCATGTGTTGGGGAGTTTTTTATTGTTTGTTTTTTGGGTTTTTTTTTAATTCATAAAATTGTTCCCATCTTTAAAAACACTTTTTAAAAATGGTTGAATTACCAACACACAGAAACAGATGTTTCTGGTAGTTATATGTCAGGAATTCAGACTCCTTGTCTGGCATCACCTGGTTTCGATACAGTATTCACTGTTTTTGGTTTGCTTTGCTCAAACTCTGTCCAGTGCTGGAGAGGTAACCCTTGGAAATGGATAGCTGTACTGTTCCTAAACAACTTTTCTTTAACGGGCCTTATCTCCATAATGAAAAATAACCACCACGAGTAATTTAGAACACTGCACATGAACATGTGGACACACAGTCATATTTGCATTAGCATTTCAAAGTGATACAATGCCTCATCCTACTGATGAGAAAAAGTTACGATATAACTGGATTGTCCTTGCTTTGCTACACTAGTATTTCTCAACAGTTGCATTGTACTTGTCAAAGTTTCCTTTTAACAGGTTGATGCTTGCACAGTGATCAGAGAACAGGTTTAATTCTGCTCCATGCTTGCAAATCTGTACCTACTGTTGTGCCTGCAGACCTCCCAGATATTCACTTCCATCCAAACGTCCAGGCCTGAGTTTGGCCCTTATTTCCCCTCATTTGAAAGCAAATATACATGTACAGAACCTCTACACACAGACTGTTCTGCAAACACACTCTTTTCCGCATGGCAAAATGCTGAAGTCAACCAGCACCTGCCCAGGTGCAGGAATCCTTCCATTGTGCAGATCTAATGGCAACACTGAAAGCACGTGCTTTAATTGTGCTGGAATTACTACAAGGATATCACATTTCTTCTACTCAATTATCCATTTAGTTAATATAGGACAACTTCTGGTGAATCTTTACTTTGTTTCCCCTTTTGAGGAAGGTCTATCTGCACAGACAGAACTGTCTCCCAGATGTGACCAGAGCCACCGGACCATATTTCACTATCTTACCACAAGATCTGTATTGAGGTCAGAAAACAGTCATTCAATTTTGAACAGTATTAGTTCAACTTACTTATTAAAAGAGCCATCAGTTAACCATCAGTCTGTACAGAACATGAAAAGTGTAAGATTTTAATGAAGTGACAATGTTCTAAGCTGCCTCCTTACATGATTACTTAACGTGCCCTACGTCATCTGGTATGCGATTTTGCCATTGGACACATTATTTCTAATTTAATAGGTCATTACAGCTTTAGTGTAATCGTGGAAATAAAGGTACATAAAATATAAGAATTTAAAATGAAATTTACAGCTCACACTTATGCAACTAAACTTACTTGATTTTAAAATTATTAGTCCAAATTATCATAAACAAGCTCACATGTCACGGAGAGCATGCACTGCCATAAGCAGCTGGATTTAACGTGCAGACCTCACTGTCCTACAGAGTCCCCACTGCTGTGGCCATTCATTGCTCCTACCTGTGTGTGAGTAGTGCAAAACAACAGCAAAGATCAGGGCTGGGCACTGATTTCTGTTCACATTGCTGGCCGACGACTGAAGAGCCTAAATTCTACCAAAGAAAGCCAGGCTTGAGATGGCAGTTAATGGTCTGTGCAGCGCTTAGTGCATCACATATTTCCAGCTGATCCAGATGTCAAAGAGAGAATTTAAGCTCACTACCTGTTTGAACATGGTGAAAGTGTCTTCCCTCCAGGGAAGCTCTATCAAGTACCAGCAAAAAGGAGCATCCTGACTGACCTGTGTAGACAGCATCTCATATAGCAGGGGATGAAAATGTCATGGTGGTGAGAGTAGCCATCATCATAGGAGGGTGTATGAGCAAGACTACAGACTCCACATTGCACTGGCAATGCTCAGCCCGGAGCATTGTCCAGGCTGGGATGCTGCACTTCAAATACAGCAAGTAACCCAAGTAAGACTTGGAACAAACCCAGAGAAAGGCAGCCAGAGTAATCTGAGGCCAGACAAAGACAAGCTATGAGAAGACACTGAGTGAGCTGAGACTGGTGAACCCAAGGAGAGAGTGAGCAGTAGCAGCCAAACATCTTGGAAGCTACTGCAATAAAACAAGCAGTGACCACATCTACATGGATGAACAGGGGAAGTAACTGGATCAAAGATTGGTGAGAAAAACTAGAAGGAGATGTTATGATAAATCTTTTTAAGGACAGGCACAAACTGCCTAGATTCACTGGGGAGTCTCCATCCCCAAAGCACGGGTAAGGCATGCCTCTTACTAGAATGGTACAGCTAGAGCTGATCTTCCACTGGGAAAGGGAGTAGCAGATCTCCCAAAATATCCTGGTCTCTGCAGAAGTGACCTACTACACTGCACTTCCAGTTTGTGCTTTAGAAGGTTCCAGATGTAGCTAAAACTACGAGGAGGACTGGATTACAGTTTAACTCTGCACTGATTTTCCTGTGAAACAGTGAGGTTATACAAAAGGCCAGATTCTCAGACTACATAATTCAATTTAACTTCACTACCTTGAAAATTGATTAATTCAATGAAATTTGGCTAAATTACACCAGATGGGAATCTTGCTCAGAATCTATGCCACCGATCATATTTCATCCTCCTCTTTCAACTGACAAGGAACATCAGGCTTAGGTCAGAGCCTTATCTTAGGTCAGACTCTTAATTCTCATGCACTAAGCTTCCATCTTCAAAAAAAGAGAACTCAGAAACTTCTGTTTGACATCATAATTCTTAAAAGCAAATGGTCTCCATTTCTGTGGTCTCCAGTACCCAGACATATACTTGCCAATAACTTTGCCCATCCAGTTGCTTTCCTCTTTGATATATTTGACCACAATTGAGTATTTGCTTTCCTGTGACACCTCCAGCTGAGACTCAGTGTAGAGCTGGCTTAAAGAAGAAAAACCCAAATGGAAGGTGACACGTCAAAGAGATGATGAACTCTGAAATGCTGTGTCAAATACTGCTCTGTCATCTTTGGCAAATTCTGGATTTCCCCAGTTTTATCGGGAAATGAAGCATGGCTGGGTACTAAGAACTCAGATCTTCCCTGGTTCTGCAATTCCCACTCAAAACTCTACCACTGTTAACCACAAGAAAAAAAGTCTTCTAGAAATCACTGAAACCACAGTGGTGTAAATTACGACTGTATGAGCCACTGAATACCAGTGCAAAAACCTGGCAAAGTTGTTTATGAAAATTCTATCCAAGTCCTGTTAGAGAGGGAAAGACATCCGTGTTTTAGAAATTCCCACGCTTCATCAAGAAGCAATGCTGCGTACAATGATATTCAATCCCTTACATGCTTCTAGTAAAGTTACACCTCTCACTGAATGCTCCAGGCTTGCCCAAGCTACTGTTTACTGTATGAAGTACATCTATGTTCACACAAGTCTGCATGAGAGAAGCTATGACATGAGAACAGCAGTGGGAAGAAGCATACGGACGAGACATGCAAGCTGGCTAGCCAGGCTTAGCTGAGGAGTCTGGGGCAGTGCCAATGTTCACATCACATCTGGGCTGATCCTGAGCAGAACACATGGCTCTGGCGCCTCTGTACCACCCACCACTGCAGGGGATGATGTGCTACTTTCTAAGAGATGCCCAGCCAAAAAAAATTAAACATTAGCTGACATATGTATTAAATTTAATACCAGCCTAAAAAAACTAGGCTTGCCTGAATCACAGCATCTGATGCTCAGAGAGTCAGGTTTGCTGGCACAGTCCTGGTCTCAACGGATTGGTCAGCAGAGATTGAAGACAGCTGTCTTCAGAACGTCAGGTAATTGTGATATTCACATACAACATAAACTGCTGCAATATAAACAAGCCCTAACATTACACATCTCTTAAAAGCAGTGTTGGAACAGTTACATACTCGTGTTATCTGAGCAGATGTCAGCATCTGCTTTACGTAGAGAGAATTGAAACATTTGTGTTCCTTCCCTGTCCCCAGCCCCCACGCTACTCAAAAGTGAGGAATAACACTGTGAGATTTTTCAGTGGCATTTTATACCAGAGCAGAAAGACAGATGTTTTTGTGATTTCCCACACACACACCCCTACAATCTGGGCATCCAGTCTCTTTGCTAAGCTGTTCACCCTAACTATTAAAATTGATTTGCAAAACAGTATGCCGCAGCCAAAGCAAGCACGGCAGGCATTAAAGAGTAGGCTGCTCGCACATGTTTTTGCACTTAGCCAAGTCAACTACGATGAATGGGTCATCTTTTGTCAGGCAACTGTAAGGAACTGGTAAAGAAATAATTTGTGTCTCAGGAACAGCCATGCTGACAGGTAGGCCTTCTGCTGTCCTCTTACTTTCCAACAGCAGTGTGCTCCGTTCACTGGTCTTCAACAAATGTCTCATTAGAATAATAGAAAATAAAGACCATGTACTGGCCAGTTGGAAGCGCTTATGCCAAAAAATTATGGAAATCTTTTGAAAGCAAGTGTACAGGCACTGAGGCAATGGCACTGCAAATTAAATCATACTGAATTCAAACATAAGCAAAGAACAACTGTTCAACAAGGGACCAGCTATACTATGCTATGTGCTGATTCTTAGAATATTGCAGACCCCTTCTTAAAGCTTGTGTTGCTTCCAAATATCATACCTCCCCTACTACCCCTGTCACTGTCCTATGACCCCTTTACTTTGCTCTCATCAGTTCAACATGTCCAGCTTCACTGTTTTCTTGTAACCAGTCTTGCAGTTAGGGATGTTATTTCACCTGAGTTAAAAATTAAGCAAAACAAAACAGAAAATACTTCTAACAAAAACAGAGGGAAAAAAACCCACATAAAAAAAACCAATAACATTAGCCAAAACAACATCAAACCCTCAATGTACTTCTCTTTGTGAAACCTCTGAAAGGTCTTGGATGAGGAGACTACATACGATCTTAAAATTATAATAAATTACAAAAATCTTGAATCTTAGTACTAGTTATCAGTAGGAACTCTGGAGAAGACTGCAACAGAAACTGTGACACAGTCCTCTACACCAGGGCAGTTCCAGGAAGCCTCAGCTAGGTCCTGGGTAGATTTTATCGAGTAACAAATGAAGAGCTGTAAGGAAGAAACCTTGCCAACAGTCAGGGAGTGGACATATCAGATGAAAATTATATCTGATACATTACAAATCTGCTGCCAAATTCGCATCTCCATTCATAGTTTCCACAGCCAAAAGAACAAATTTCACCCATGGGAGAAATATGCTCTGTTGGGAGCTGCAGCCTATGCTGAGCTTTCTTGCAGGTTTTGGCATAATTTCCTGCCAAGTATAAAAAATGAGGAGTGATGCTCAGTCTTCCTCTAAACATGTAAGACTGCAGAAGCTGCTCTTCAGCTTTCTCATGCTTAGAAGTGTTCTAGCCCTGGAAATATTACTCCAGTGCCTTTAGTATACTGGAATCCACGTTGCTGGAAGCGTATGGTTGAGACTTGCAAACAGAGGGAAGTTATGGAGACTTATAACAAAGACACATGAATAGGGATGTTCACAGAGAGATAAAGAACACCAAAGGAAACATGAAGTTTTGTTCCTCAAGCCTGGTAAGCACAAAGTCTCATCTCCAAAGAAATCCTCTTTGAGCATTGGCAAACTGATTGCCTGTTCTCCAAGATGAAGGAAAAGGTTGGTTCATTTTTACAGAAGTTGTAAAATACAAAACAAAAGCCCAACAACCCAAAAAACAAAAAGCACAAAATCACACACACACACACAGAGTAAAAAAACACCCTGAATTAACTGGTAATCATGGGGAGCACTGGCCTAAGTGGTTAGAGTTTGCTATAACTAGAAGTCATAAAGGTACTAATTATAAAAACTTAATGGACCCATCTAATTCTCAAATATTTATCACTGTCATCTCCCTTCACAATTAACCAAGCACTTGGGTAAACACAAACTATCAAACTTGAGTTGTCTCTGCAGGTTTAATAAAACTGTATTTTTTCATCTCACAACAGCCACCCTGATGTGTCACTCATGCCCACAGGGGTGAGGGCTGTAGCCCCAGTCACCAGACTTGCAATTTAACAGCTCCCAAGTATATAGTTTGGTCTACATCCAGGCAGCTTGTATCCTCCCTGAGGATGCACAAGATGTTCCTAAGAACATCTGCAACCCTATGAGCTACATTTCATTAGAATGCAATTAAAAGAATTATTTGGCCTTAAAAAAAATAAAAAACAAACCCAAACAACAACAACAACAACAAAAATCCCATTTCCAAGAACTGAACAGCCTCATAAGCAATTCTTCTGGAGACAAAGTAAAGATGTCTGTTGTTACACAGCCTTTTCCAGGACTATGACTTCTCAGGAGAGAATTACAGCTCACAAACTCTCTACACACTCCTTTGGATGCACAATTGTATGTGGAAGAATGGCCTGTATGTATTGGCACATAAGTACTTCCTCTGTTCTGCCTACACTGTATCAGTTCACTAAACAGACTTAATTTGCAGTTTCCTCCAAAGGCATTTAGCTTTGGAATTTTGGTTTTAACACCAGGACTCTATTATAAATATATACACACAAAATGACAGCTCTTTAATGACGCTAGGTCAGACAAATGCCCTTTCTGTGAACATAGTGAAGGAAAAATGTCCTTGAGTATCTCAGATACAAAATGCCAATAAATTGAATTTATGTCTCATTTAATCTACAATGGAGCAGTTAGTACTTAAAGGGTACATACACTTCCCCTAGTCCCTTTCTTCCTGAGAAACTTTCAGATGCTGAAAATCAATTCCTTTTGTCTCCTTGTTATTCATCTGCTACACATTAAGGAGAAACTCTGGGCATTCAGTGATCCCACAATGGTCTTTCATCTCCAGAGAAACCTGGTATGAATTAAAATCTTATGCTCCCTCAAAGTATGGATGCATACTGCAGCATGCCACTGACTTATCTGCTCGTGACTTTTGCTGGTTTTCTCATCATGCTGCCGCTAGCTCATCTGCATCTTTCAAGTCAAGTGACTCCTCCAATGCTGCCTGTCCAGCCCATAAGAGTATTAGGAGCTGGAAGAGACCTCGAGAGATCACTAAGTCCAAGAAGTGCTTTCACCATCGTGTACATAAACATACATCCCCGCAACACAACAGGTACCACTATCTACTCTCTCTTTCCAATACCCTGCTGTTTAGAACTTATATTAAAAAGTAGGTTTATTACAGCCAAGATCTGAGACCAAGAACAATAAATACTTCATGAAAGTAACATTCTTTCATTTCAGTGGTCTCGAGAGATGAAGTTTATATACAAATGACTTTTAACTGACATAATTCCTTTGTCATGTCTGTTCTTATGGGCGGTTTTAACTTAGGGCACCGGTTTTCTTTAAAAGATATAAAATTTAATTGCTATCTAGACTGCTGCAGAGCTGGTCAATCACACGCTTCTCTCACACCCTCAGCTGCCTGCCAGTTGTGCTGCTGGATGTCCTATACCACAGCAATTCAAGGCTTCCATTCTCAGGTCTGAAAGCAAATCAGAGCTTAACATACTTGTTCTTGGTTTAGTCTTTGCTGCTCTTATGGTCTATTTTTCCCCCCTTACAAGTGCTGTTGTTTGCCCACTCCTCAACTCTCAAATATTTCCTGTAGTCAAAGCAACATATTCAAAATAAGGAAACACTCATGAATCTATACTCACTTTCTATCCTACAGGAACCACCATCTTCTGCTAATCACTTCTACATCCAACACTTTCCCCAGACAAGCTTTTAGCCACCGCACTCAACAAGCTCTTAAATGAATTGTTTCTTTGTTTAAATTAGATTTCAGTGTGAAATCTTTTTCCACCAAACAATCTTGTTATCTCTTCAATGTGGTAATTTTTGAAGAGTTTTAAACCAAAGCTACTGAAAAGCTATGCTAGAACAGAAACGCGTGCACGATACATAGCCCTGACGAGCAGTTACAAGGTGAGACTGCAGCTCAAGTTCACTAGCTACTTTGGGATCAGATTACAACACAGCCAAAAAAATTTGGAGACCAACACACACCTGAAATACATGTCCAAAGCCACTGTGCAAGCAGTAAATATTGGGCACAGAACTCCAATGTCCCAAGAATGACCTGTGCCAGGGTAGATTAAAGCTACTCCACACACACCGATGGTTTGCAGCCACAGGTGATGATGCCTGCCCAGCAAAGACCTTACCTCGCTTGAATCCTCCTGCTGATTGATAACAGCTAGTGCATCCTCTGCAGCCTGGCGCTTGGCTTCGGCAACAGTGCGCTCCATCTTAGCTCTCTCAGAAGTGATCATGTCATGAGCTTTCCGCTCCGCCTCTGACACTGCCTTCTGCAACTCGGCCATCGCCTGACGCTTTACTTCATTGACAGCTTCCTCTAAAGTGGGGGAAGAAATCATCATCAGGACTGAATGTCTGGCCCCAGGCTACATAGGAATGATGCATGAAATGCAGCAGATACTCTATTATACTGAAAGTCTTCACTCTGAGATGAAGAACACGAAGGAACCTGGTTCTTTAAGACTCCACTAGACCCTCCAGATGCTTCTTTACTTCCCCACCACTGAAAGTTCTCACAAGTCTCTAATGTTTGTGATGATTTGTGTTATTTTGATTTATGGTCAGTACTTTGCTAGGTACAAACATTTCAGGTCTCTGATGCAATATTTTTACAAACTTTTTCAACATTTTACTTGGAAAATTTGATTTCCAGCACACCAGATTTATAAATATCTTCGGCAAGAATTATTATTTAAGACATTACAGACTTAAAACTGTATCTTTAAGCTCTGGAAGTTAAGACAGGATTTATAGCCTTTAACAATTATTTTTTTCCACAGTATGTTATCGAATAAATACATGAAATCCACAAGAATTTATTTTTAAAATTGTTGGTTCTCATATCTTCTCCTGAACATACAATTTTAGGAGCCAAAATGAAGATTTGTTTATGAACATTCCTTTGACCTCTTGATCTTTCCTTCAGACCCATGTTTACACTGTGAAGACTTGACTTCCTGGCTCACCCCAGCCAGCAAGGCCTGGCTGCGCCATTAACACTGAGCAGGGCCACAGCACTCAGCTACCTTCAAACCCTCACATGCCTTATAAAATGACTAAGTCAGCAGGAGACGTTTCTTCTCTATATACTAGCGTCATATCTTCTATTCTGGAAAATGTGGTTCGTCACAAATTAGCTATTCGGGTTGTGATGCAGGAAGAGTGCAAAGATTTTACTAATGAACAGTCTTTTAACTGACAGCTAAAACAAGTAATTTCCTTTTTTTTTAATTAACTGCTCTAATTAACAAGGAAACCATCCTCCCCCTGAATTAGTTTATCTAATTTTCATCTTTATTCAAAGCAAAATGACAATGATTAATTGAAAATTTAATAAGCAGTAATTATTAACTTGGCAAACCTCGTACCAATTAACACTCTATTAAAACTAATTATGACATGTTTCATTCAAGTGTTTGCACTTAATTGTTTCATCCACTTAAAAACCACCTTAATTAAATGCTCTGTTTAATTAAAAACACAGATTTCTAATAAAAAATGTTTTACTGTAGATTAAAATCTATGTATTAGAACTGTGTTATAGGTTTTGGTTTAGCCCCTGTGTTTAGCCCATGTATGTGTGTGCATGAGCGTAGACCTATGACATACAGATCACTAAGTCGATAATGCTCTTGAGTTTTTGTCTCATTGTTACTTCAAAAAAAATAATGACTACACGAAGTCTCCAGTTTTAGTTATCAAGCAAATTCCAGTAGACTTAACTCAAAGCCATGTCCTATATAAAACTGAATAAACTGAAATGAAGGGACTATTAATCTATGTGTCTCTGCATGTATGGGTATTAGGTGTGTAAACGTCTGTGAGAGATGCTTCAACTGAAGAATTTCAAAGGAGGGGAATTTAGAGATAAAACTTATGCCTTTATTTTTATGAGGCTGAAAATATGCCCTTATATTACCCTACCATAAATGTTGTTTAGGGGAAAGCTTCAGGAGAGGAAAAAATCATACCCTTCAACCATACAGCCAAGGCTTAACTTACTTTGAATATTCAAGGTGAATTAAAATTCCATCTAAGTGGCAATACAGGACAATAATTTTTGCTTACGATCAAAGCTGCAGCTCAACTAATTGTATATGCAAATCAGGCAATTTATATTTAAATTATGCATTCCTATTCTAGTCCCACAGGCACACACAGATCAGCAAAGGGAATTGGTAGGACATTTGCAAGGTGCTTGAATATTTATTACCAACTGCAAACATTCACTGATCGTGAGAAAAGAAATATACACAGGCAAACATACAGATGCAATTTTATTACCATTTTCATAAAAATGAGGCAACTTAAATACAGACATTTTGTGTCTATGAACTGCTGTTATTAACAAAGCGGATTTCTTTGCTGATATTTGCTATAAATATAAATTATATTTTCATGACATGATGCACATTCATTACATCATATAAATTTAATCTTACATTGAGGTGTTTGCAGTGGTGAGAATGCCAGTTTAAACCCTTCTAAAAAAAAAGCAGAACACTGCTTTTTACAGAAACTTCTAATTTTAATTTTTCCATCCTATTAAATCTACTTATTTTCTGACCATCTTTAAAAATCGAACCTTATATTTTAATGCCTATATTGCCTAAGTGTGTTTGCAAAGCTTCTGAGAGTGTAAATGCACAAAACGTGCTTATGGGGCCATATGTTGAAGAAAAAGGATTGATACTTTTTAATTGGTGTAAACTATGGATTGGACTATGAAATACAGAAAGGTAATTCCATTAGCTTAGACAACACAATTTGTATTGTGATACACTAAGTGTGAAAACAAATAGTTAAAACGTGTCACTTTTGGTCACAGTGCACCACCATTATTTTTTAATACCGTATGTATTAATGAACAGTCAAATAAAATAGACAAAATTTCCTACCACTGATTTTCTGCACATCTTTTGAAAATACATGTTTTCAGTACCTACAGATATTTTAGACATAGAACAACAGCTTCACAGTTTCAGATAACAATAAAAACTTGGTAATGGTAAAGGAAAAGTCGTAAGGGACGGTGAAGTGCCTTGACAATGCTGAGCTATGAACACCAAGAATGGTACCAGCACTCTTCCTTTCTCTACTTTTTGAGAGAAAAGTAAGAGTGATTAGATTCCAATATCAGACAAGATGGATCCAGAAATTTTAAAACCCAAACATCTAAGATGCATCCTCCATTTTTTCATTAATGCAAAATATTCTTGGCATGAATTCACTCTATTTAGGAATGCAACAAAAATGTTCCTTCTTGAGTAGCACTACCTCATGAGCTCCAGTAAGCAAAGAGCCTATGTGGAATAGGCTTACTAAGTGCTACTCAGCTGATCAGAGGTCCTTGGAGCTGACTAAGTAGTGGTACTCAACTCATCATTTGCTCCTGTATATCACCCAGTGATGATTCATCAGCCAGCTCCTGGTCACCTCCCTCACATCATGAGCAGAGTGAGTCCACATGAAAAGGAAAGGTGGTGGGCACGATGTCCTGTGCCACCATGATGTTTTTCATCCCCTCACTCTCAGGCTGACCCTGGCAAAGAAGGTCATTGGGAGCTAATGACATGAGTTATCCTGCTTTCCTACTCCAAAATGCACAATTTCTCAGGACTCCCTTGGAGAACATTCAGGGTCTTTACTGGCTTTTGTATGGACCAAGTATGATCATCCCACGTGTGGTAAATGCAGAGCTTGGCTCCAGTAAGTAAGTTGAGTAACTGGTAAATCCTTACAGAACTGCCACAAAGAGTTGCCCTTGCTGTGTGACAGGAGATGGCTGGAAGACAGTTTCCTTGTGACACAGAAAGAAGCTAAAGCAGCAGCCTACAATGGGCCTGGGTTTCCCTTGATATTTAATACAAAGAAGTATGTATTTCCAGAAAGCAAATCATCCAACTTATGATCTGACTGACCCTCTTCACAGCCTGCTTCTCACTTGACTACTGAGGGACACCAAAAACTTGGCTTTGACTCTTCATCTACATACTCATAATTCAATGAGGTGAATGAGGACACTGATGACTCTCCACTGATGTATAGAACTGAATTAGGTTCGCGTGGCTTTAATTCATAAGGTGCTACATACTATGTGCTTGTTCCAACAATCACAACTTGGTATATTTAAAGAACTGCACTGGAGTCTATCAATCTCCAAAGGTTTAAAGTTAATCGTTTTTTCGCATGCTTTGAGGTTGCTAATTAACTGGTTTTATGACAAATTCTTTCAGTCTGATGGATTCAGCATCCCAATCAGACCATCATACTTGATTCAGCTGTCAACACACTGGTCTTTATGGACATTTGAGATACCAAGATATCCACAATGAGCCAGCAGAAACAGCTTCTGAGAGATTTGAAGCCTCTTGTCTGGCAATTGAGCCCAGCCAGAAAACAAAAGAGCATCTCAAATGGCACTAGAGACATATTCTTGGAGCTGAATTGCACCTTTAATGCCTTGAATGGCTGATGAAATCATGGAGACCTCCAGATTCAGTGCAACCTCCTGAAAATGAAGGCCCATGATTTATGAAAAGCAGTATGCTTTCTGATGTTCTGCTACAATTAGTAACAGATACAGGTATGCATCCTGTCAGAAGTCAGACTGTTTTAATCCTCCAATTTACAAGTATGCTCAGGTAATACAAAAAATCTGATTTAAATCCCCAGCAGCATCAAACTAGAGACTAGAAATGGAACCAAAGGAAAAAAACTTTGTTTCAAGGGAACTGAGGATATGTATGTATTCACAAGATGACATGTCACAGCCCCTTTGTAACCTCATTTGTGCATATGCACAACATGAATTCATATCCAGTTTTATAACTCCGGCCAAAAGCTTCAATTAACTTGTATTGTGAGCTTATGAAGAAACTCTTTTTCTGCTGCTGCACTGTACCCAAGCATCATCGATGACCTGATAAGCCAAACAACATCAAAACCTACATTTTGCAAGAGCAGTAAGGTTTCTGAAACTCCACCAAGTGAATGCAATTTTTTCTCATTTTTCATGTAGCAAAAAAAAAACCCTCTATAAAATTACTTTTTGGCATTGAGTTACATAGGCTACATTTTGCTTGGGCAAAAGAAAAATATGTAATTGTTTTGCTATTTTTCATACAGAACGAGACAGTTCAAAAATATTAATTAAGCCACTGACAAATGCAGACTTCACATGATTAATCTACATAACACAAACGACACAACTCTGTCTCATGCAACACTATGCCAGCATAACATTTTCACACAGGTGTTCTGCATCTAGTTTAAAATACACCAAAAAGCAGCAAGCAGTTACAGGACCTTTGCTCAGAAAGCATCGAAACTGCTGCATATTTGCCATTTAATCATTAACTTCTGCTCAGAGAGCTGCAGGAGACTGCATGGTTATACAGGTGTTCACAAGAGAGGTGTGTGTGTGAGTGTATAGATAGAAGCTCAAGAGCTACCTTTTGGCCCCTCTGAAAGCAAGGAAGCTCTGGTATCAACGTCTAAAGACCAAAGGCTCCAGCACGGCCATAGGAACCTCGCCAGGAAGCCCCTGTGCTCAGGCAGAGTTTCAAATCTTGAATAAAACTCTGCACAACCAAAACATCTACCTTTGATGCTTTTCACACCCAGGGAAGAAGCTGTCAATGCCCCTGCAACTACCCAGAGCAGCTGCGGAGATGCGATCTTGCTTAACGCATTGAAAGCTTTACAGGACTATGAGCACAGGCTTCAATGGGGGGGCTGACAGGCACAAAATCTTTTTTAAATTAAAGAGTGGTTATCTTGCATAGCTGAAGGTTTTTCTTTAACAGGTATAGTTAGGTTGTTTTTTTTTTCCCCTCCTTTGGGAATTCTGACCTCAACTAGGTAATAACCTTGAATCTTAAAGCAAAAAAACCCACAAACTTTTATTTTTTAAATTGCTAACAGACTGAAACTTCACCCTAACAGGTTTAAGCCTGCAACCATTACAAAGAGGACCTTAGTGGAAGTACTGATATCCCCTTAACTACAGCAACAGATGCTTCTATTATAAAGATTATTTCATGTCCTGATCAGTTCCAGTTCAAGATTATTAAACACCATTTCTTCTTGTTCCTAGTAAGCCCATTTTCTTTTTTCCTTTTTCCTTTTTTTTTTTTTCCCCATTCCCCACATCAGTGCATTAACAACTGCACACAGCTGCCAGAAGACTAAGCTGGTGTTTTTAAACAGTTCTTACCAGCTTTCTTCCAGATCTCCTCTGGCACGTATCCAGACGCAGGCCTGTGAAGGAATTCCCGATGCGATTCTGCAGGAGGAGGGGGTGCAGAGGGAGGAAAAAAAAAAGAGCATGTAAGCGATGCTTGCTTGTTGAGAACAAGGCTTAGTGAAATACTCTTTCCCTTTACTTATTTCTCAGAGGGAAAAAAAAAAAAGGCAAATTAAGTTTTTCTTTATTCAAATAAAATGGATGCTGTAGCCATAGCTCACGAAAGTCACATAGACCAGATCAATGTATAGGACTATAATGTCCTAAACATTGATCTGGTCTATGTGACTTTCTCATCTTAAGCCAACCTGAGACTAGTTTGCTTTATTTTGTATTTTACAGAGTTTCAAGTGAACTCTGTACTATGGTTTCCACGCTACTGAGACTGGCTTTGTGAGACTGAGAGAGCAACGTGCTTCACCCTTTTTGTCATTATGCTTATGAAAAAGAAAGAGAGCAATGGTCCACATTTCGCACTTGTGCTCTGTGAAAACAGAACAGCCTCTGACGAGTGGAGATGAAAGCCAGAACGTCACTGCAGTGATCAAGTAAACTGTCCACAGAAAAAGAAAGGCATGTTTCTCTATGTTCAGAGCTATGCTTTCCTGTATCTGAGCCCATGTTGGCAACTGTAGCTTCATGAGTTTGAAAAACAGAACCTCTAGGTTAAACCCCTAAATACATATGCTGCCAAACAACCTCACTGGAGCTGAAGCTCGTAATTCACCCATATATTTCAATCACATTTTGACAGCTCTTTCCCCCCTCCCCTCCTCTCTTTTTTTTAAAGGGTTTAACCTCTGAGACTGAGCCTAAGAGCTCTGAGATCAGCAAGATCCCTTCCACACAGACTTCAAAGACACAAGATCAGAAAATACAGAAACAAAATTCACTCTGGCCTTAAATTTAGCACACAGACTCTCAGCACATGAAAAGCTGTTCTTTTCAAATACTGATTACTGATTAAAAGTACTTAACCTTTTTCAAAATAATAGGAAAATTAAAAAAAATATATTTTTAAAAAGGGAAGATAAAGGTAAGTTAATTGCCACGATGACTATCGTCTGTGTGGCCAAATTCAATCATCAAAATAAAGTAACTTGATTTATTACATTAGAGATACAGTTTGCATCTTTTAAGAGATGTTGCTAGAAATTAGACATCGTATTGGATGTCTGAGTGAAACTTTAAAAAAGTACTCGTGCCATTCTTTTAAATCTTTCACTAAATACATTCAGTATTTTTATCTTGAAGTTATTATTTGCTAGCTTGGTCAAAAAGTAATATTTGTAAGAAAAAGCCTGAATCATCAGGTTTTGCAAATTGGTTTTTACACCACTGTACATGTGCATGCAGTTCTGTTTATATACAGTAGGCTAAAGAAACATAAGTACATTTAAAAGATGATGTTTAAGACTGCAGACAGCTAACAGAGGTGAAATGATGGGCCATTTCAGCTGCGCAGAAGCAGGGAATCCCAATCCCTGCACACTGCTCCACAGATGCAGTTTTTAGCACATGAATCTGTACAGACACCAACGGGGTGGGATTGAATCTTCCCATCTGACAGGCAGCTGAGTGGATTTCCCCAGCTCTTCTGTTTGTCACTAAAGTATGGGATGAAAATAAACTGGATTTTTGCAGGCAGAATTTCACACCTCTCAAGCATAAAATGATCGGAGTGTGTATGTAAATATCCATGCAAGAGCCTGCAGAACAACTACCTATTTCCAGGAGTTTAATCAACATGACAGAGGACTTTGGACCTGATTTTATAAATGGGAGAATTCTCAGTATCGCTTGGCTCATGTGATTCTGGAGATGGCATATATCATCCCTTGGAGGCTTTTAGTCTTACAGTAACAGTGCCAACTCAGTCAGGACAGAGACGGCAGCAGAAAACACTGCTTGAAAGCTTGGGAAAACTACAGGCAAAAAAATAAAATTCTTACTTGCTTTCCTGCCACATCTGCAGGAAGAGACACAACCAGGCTCCAAATGTGGCAAAGCAAGGGGTTTGTTGCATTCATTCATTCTCTGGTTTGCTTTTTAAGGTGCTACCCACTGCAAGGGGATTATAACCTTGATTTAAGCCCTTTATTGTGCTACTTAGTGTTAAAAAAAGTGAACATGGATCTGATTTTTTGGTACACATGACTTTCCAAAAATGGAATTCAATGACATAAATGACCAGATTGCCAGCTAATTGTTAAAATTTCCAAAACTTAGACATCAGTCAAGCTCTTATTCCAACCACAAATTATTTACATGAGGAGTGAGACCCTCTACAAGAATTAAATCAAGAGCTTGTGAGAGACTTTCCCATAGTTTGGAATGGCGCACAGAAAAAAGACAAGAAGCACTTATGAAGATAATAAACAACACATTTTCCAAACAACAAAAATATTATTAACATGGCTATTGTTTAGTCAGTGGTGATGAGTCCATGAAAAAAAATCTTTTAGGGGATAAACTACAGGATATGACTAGAGGATATAAGTTGTATATTATTATTATGTTAATGTTTCATTCAGATTAAGAATCACTGAACTTGCTGGCTAAACCAGAAGAGATCTTAACTTAATTTAGCAAACTTAAACCAAAAGTAATACAGTTAAGGCCCTCAAATACTAACTCTAAAATCAACTGTAAAAAAGCCATAATGAAGAAGAATGCTCTATATTAAGTGACTGACTGCAGCACCTAGAAGTTAAAGATTTAATAGAAAGATTTAAAAGGAAAAGATGTGTTCAAAAGTCTCAAAAAGCCTAATACATTTCTGGAAAGAAGGAAGAGAAAATGAGTTGACAATATATATGTCATAGTAAACATCAGGGCTCAAAATTAATAAAAGCTGCTTATAACCAGCCTGAAGTATAGATTATTTCATATATGAAATATATGTGGTTTTCATACTTCATATGCAAGTTTTGCTTCATTCTACCCAATAATATATGTATCATCACTGGTGGGACATAACAAATAAAAAATTCTCAGAGCAACAAATAACAAATATTCATTACCATATTAATAAGCATGTGGAGAAGGGGGTTATTAGGAATGGTCAACATAGCTTCACCAAGGGGAAGTCATGCCTGACCAGTCTGATAGCCTTCTGACGGCATGACTGCCCAAGATGTGGGGAGAGTAGAGAATGTTGACTATCTTGACAAGGCTTTTGATGCTGCTTATAAATATCCAAAGGATGGATGTCTACAGAGATAGGGGCCAGACTTCAGTGGTGCCCAGTGACAGGACATGGGGAAATGGGCACAAACTGGAACACAGGAAGTTCTGTCTGAATACGAGAAAAAACTCTGAGGGTGACAGAGCTGCCCAGGGCTGTGAAGTCTCCTTCTACGGAGGTATTCAAGATTCTCCTGGACACAATAGTGTGCAATGTGCTCTAGGCGATCGTGTTTTAACAGGGGAGATGGACTTGATGAAGTTCATTGAATGTTCCTTCCAATCCCTGCCATTCTCTGAATATGTGATTCTGTAAGTCAAGCTCAAATTAATGAAACATAGATACAAATCTGAAGAAGTGTAATACTGAGTAAGACTACCTTGCTAACCATTGCTGACCTTCAAGTATTCTTACCTATTATAATCTTTGCCTTCTTTGCCCTCTCATACATTTTTGTGGCTATTAACAGCCCCTGAACACATATGAAATTGTGCTAAAAATATAGTTGTAGTCGCATTTTAAAAAAGTTAAAACAAGAAAAACAAACACATAGTGTGTAATGCATCATCCTTGACCAAGATCAAACTTCCAATGACTAGCAGCAAGAGTTTTTCTCTCTTTCATGCTGCCTACAAATTATTTTGCAAAGCAGAACAGTAAACAAGGGTGGTATAAGGAATGGATAAAAATGACCCTAATCTCAAGGAGGTTAGAAATGAACACCAAGAATACAAGCAAGCAATGTTTTTGCAGCAGTAGCCCTATCTAACAGCATGCAAAATTCAGTACACCCCAATCCAGCCCAAACCTCCCATGCAGCAAGTGGATTAAGAGCAATACTTAATATCACCAGTGACCAGCATTACAGAGGCTTTACACTCTAGAATTACAAGTTATAGATGCTAGTGAGGTATTCACAGCATTCCCATTAGCACATGTTGAGAATAGCATGCATATCACAGCAATGCTGATTATCTGAAAATGGCAAAGGAAAGATTTTATAATCGCAGCATGAACATGCAATATCGGCAGGACTGCCCTGGCTAACACTGAAAGTACAGGGTGAACAACCTTTGATAAAATATAAGCTGACTAGTTCTGAAAGGGTTAACATTTAAAATGCAATAAGACATGGGTAACCTACGTCCTTTTTGACAAAATCATATACTTCTGAGAAACTTGGCTTCCTGAGGGAAAACCTGCAGGCATTGGCACTCTTCAGTTGGAGATTTCAAACTCTGTTTCGTGAGATTTCCATTCAGATAAATGCAACAGCCACAAAATATCAACAACGCTGCAGACCTTCTGATGTGTGTCTACACCACTTATCTAGAGCCACAGCTGTACTCAGTAAGGTTATAGATCTTGTTTATAACCCACAATGTAGAAGAACCCTCATCTTTAATTTATCCGACTGCGTATTTCAGTATACAACGTCTGATATGTGCAATTATTCACTATTAGGATGAAAGTTGCAGTCCTGCTGCAGTATGTAGCACTGAAAATCTTCGGCAGAAATGGAGGAGTTGGATGATGTATTATTCACTTCATAGACCATCACAGCTCATCAAGTGAATATAAAGTCTGAGTCATTTTTAGACTTTCATAAACATGTATTATTCAGACTGAAAAGAATGGACCCATCTTACCTTCAACACAGACTCAGAGAATAATGAGAGAGCTTGTAACCTGTTGTAGCTTTCTAATGCATGTATTGGATTACACTGCATTAAAACAAATGATCAAATATTTAATCTGATTTCTTAATTAAAAAACCCAACAAAAAAAATATTGATCAAATACTGTGAACTGTCAAGCTCAACATGATTTACAGGGATGTCAAATTAAAAGAAACACAAAAATCCTTGGCAGAAAGAAAGATCTAGTGGTTCAAAATGACGGCCAGAATTTTCTTCAATTTCTTTTGGACTCAAACTCTCAATGCCAGATTTCAGTTCAGAGGTTTTCAGCAAGAGCTATCTACAAAGATCATGGCATAATGTTTATTGAGAGAATTTATCACCTCAGTGATGATAGCTTATGTGTAAAGAAAAAGAAACAAAGGCACAGACAATATAGCCATATGGCCTTTTTTCCCCCTCCCTTTTGCTAGTGGAAATGACAAGATGGATTTAAAGGGTGGATTATTGTTTAAAAAAAAAAAAAACTATGAAAGGGAATCACTGACATTTAGAATCCCTGCAGGGAAAAAAAAAAGAAAAACCAAACCAAACCAAACCAAACCAAAAAAAACAGTATTTACATGTTATGGTACTTTAATTAAAATATTAGAGGAATTTTTCAACCCCTTCCTCCACACTTCTAAACTAAAATAAAAAGCCCTAAGCAGAACAGTGTCTTGAGGCTCACAGACACCACTTAAATTTTATTACATCTCTGAATGTTAAGAGTTTTTATTTTGTTAACTCGATTGCTACCAGATCTGAGGAAATACAAGGATTACCGTTCCACAGACTGAAGTATTTTCTGCCCTACATGTCAAGACATAAAATCATTCCTTATCAATATTTATGACTGACACAGATGCTACATCACTGAAGCAATCCAAGTTTCATGTCTATGAGTCTAGGGAAGTAGTTTTTAAAAGTCAAATAACAAAAATGATCATGTTAAAATTGAAAGGCACACACTCCAACCAGTTTAGTTGCACCCACAGTGACAGGTGTGTCCAATGCCAAAGGCTGTGCTACATAATGTCTTAAGCAAGCAGACTTTGTTATTTACAAGAATTCATCTTGACAAATTCACAAACAAAATTCTAATATAGGGATCTAATTGTATGTTTGATCTTCATTTTATCTTTTGTTGTTGTTGTTCTTATGACTAATTTTCTTGGATTCCACCATTATCTATAAAGTTGTGATGAACACCTTGAGTTCCAGTTTCTTTGGGGGAATTATAAAAACTCAGTCTCCTTTTATTTATTTTTTTTACCTAATAACTATATGTACAAGCACCATGGCCTGGCTCTTTTTCATCATAGCTTTACTAAAAAAGGGAGCCACTGCTTTTGATCTACGGGCTTCCTCAGAAGTGTTCTTCCTGAAGCTACAGATGTGATTGAAATTTCAGATGCTGTATTTATGAGTCTTTCTTTACATTACATTTAACACTATTCATACAAGCCATTACCTGAATGCTTCTTTCTGAGAAGGGCTCCTCTAGGGACAAGACTTACTAGTGAAGTTGGGAATAGCATTTCCATAACCCTTCTTTCACTGACTGAAGCTAATTTATAGAGCTATTGCCTGAGATGTTTTGACATAAACAAAAACAAAAAATAAGATATGCTTGTTATCAAGTGGCACTAAATATTACAATAATTTATGATTATTGTAAGTAGACTGCTTTTGATATGGACAAGTAATTTTTTTAAAGGCAAATATTAGGCAAGCAATAAGTTTGTTGTTTTCTTCAAGAGAGCAGAGGACAATAAACAGCCCTCACCAAGATCTATTTCTGAGGGATGGGGTAGAAGCAGGACAACATAAATGACAGGCACCCCACAAAATAAAAGCTTGTTTTCATACAACAGTCACCTTGGAGGAGTTTATGTGAGGTTTCGTGTGAGTATGTCATTCAAGGTCTGCAGGGGGTGAAAGCCCAAATGTTTGCTCTACTTTGCAGCTTGAGCCAGCTTTGCAGCTTGAGCCGAGCTCCGGGCAGGTCTGTGTAACTACACAACGAGCAGTATCCAAACTAACCTAGAAAACACCTGTGTGAGCTGCGGTTTTGGACTCAAACCCAGAATGATCATGTGTGCATGCCTGTGGACATCCCAGGTGATGTTATTCCTTTCATACATAGAAATCAGAGATAGCATCTGTATCTTTGTATCTCTCTTCATTTCCTTAGAAAAGCCAACTTCCACATTAAGACACCTGATTTGAGAAGGTGGAAGCCCTTGGTGTTTCCCAGTGCTAACAATCTAGGAGAATCTACAGATTTCCTTAACCGAGTAGACAAGGGAGGGAGTTGGAGGGGATGAACATTTGGTGGATCAATTCTCTGCCAGCTCTATGTGACCATCTGTCCTCCCACCGCACCCCTCTCAGACACTGCTGAACAGAAAGCAAGTTACCAAGCATCACTGAGACCACTATGTCATTTCACGTGTAAACACAACTATTAGGGCATAATAATTACAGTTAAATCAGTTGTCAGCAAAGAGAAGCATTTAATCACTGTCAGAACTGGCAGGATCAATAAACAACTTTTAATGAGGATACTGTACCTAATGTAACTGGATCTGGATTCACTGGACTCTGCTGTCTGGAATGACTACTGCTGCTGTTACCACCTTTTTTTAAATCTTCCGCATCACTGTACCGCCGTATCCAGTAATTAAGCTCCTCGCGGTCTGCTTCTTGACATCGCCGTAGTACAGTGAGAGATCGCCTAGTTTTTTCCACCATGTCCATTATACAGTTTAACAGCTATTCACAGTGGTGGATGGAAAAAAAAAATAAACATTAATGTGCTGAGTGTCTGGGATTTAAGAATGAAGACCTCTCTCCCCGTTATTTCAAATGAAATTGAAAAATTCTAGCTTTCCTTTTAAGAGTAACAATTCCTTCCTGGAGATCTTAAATTGTATAGGTACAGATTTCTGGGGGAAAGGGAGAAGACGAGGAAAAGTCTGATCAGACTGCAGTCCCACCACTAGCATCACATGGAAACATGGGGGCCAGGAGACCTGGTCCAGAGATGATGCCTACAAAGTTTTGAAGAGCAACTAAACAAAGAAAAAATCCATTTCACCAGTACTAAAGGTGAAGGTCATGTGTTCCAGACCCAGGGGTTGTGGAGCAGTGGCCACTCCCCTTTGGCAGTCTGCAATATTTAGGATACTACAATAGATATTTTAACAGCAAGGCCCAATATGAACTACCTAATAAGGAACACTGAACCTCCAGATTTAATCACTGACATTTTCAAATCCTATACAGGGACTTGGATTTGTTTTAAAAGAAAAACTTAAAATTCCTATCTTAGAAAGGCACAATTAGACAATTCAGACAATTATAAAAGGCTAGAATACATTTAGCCCTTACATGGTCAAGGTGTTTCCACTCTTCTGCCCATTCTCTGTCTGTTAGCCTGTGATCAATCATTTCTTCTTGACGTGTGCCATGCAACCCTGCCAAAATGGAGAAAAACATGTTTATAACGTAGGGAAAATTAAAAAAAAAAAAAAAAAGCCCATCAGATCAATATATCAAAATTTACCTGGTCTAGTATCAGGAATGCCAACATAAAAATAACTGGATGCTTAAAATCTTTGTTCCAAGCTCTCTTTAGCCCTTTTCCCCATAAAAGATGCTACTGTTTAATGTTTCTGATCCTGCAAATTCTGCAGGTTGCAAGATGACCTTTCCAAAAATGGGTACAACCCTTTCTGACTGCATACTATAATAGACAACAGAAAGTTGAAAAAGTATTGGTATAAGCTCAATGTTATTTCACTAAATGCAGTAATTACTACCATGTCAACAGAGCATCATTAAGTGTTCATCCCTCACAGATGTTTAAACATTTGGTTAAAATGTAGCACATAGAGCAGCTGACGAGATGATAAGACCAATCCAGTATTTATTATCAACACTCAAGAGGAACTGACACTTGGTCTTTGTTTAACTTCCTCTGTATGGATGCTGAATATTTGTAAATGTTCCTCTTTTACTGAAGGTTTTTTTTAAAACAAAGAGCAGCTAAGTGAAGGTGTGAAGCAAGCCAGGCAAACCCAAGAACATCAGTGATTAAACCAAAATGTGCTGCAAGGGCAGCCCTGCGTGAGGTGCTGTTGGCAGAGTAAGGAAAAAAGCATATGAAGTGTAATGAAGAGGAGACACACACTGAAATTGGAAAGGAATACTTCAGAATCAACCATTTACTGAACTCCAATTAACATACACACTGAATGAGCAAGGACCCTCTGGGAAACAAAGGCAGGCTGAAAACATTTTAATGCTATGTATTACCACAGCCAAGTGAATGGAAACGAGAAAAGGTGGGAAGACCTGTGCGCCGGATTGGCTGGAGTAGAGTTAACTTTCTTCACAATAGCCATCATGGGGCTGGAGTGTTTTGGAGTTGTGCTGAAAGCAGTGTTGACAACAGATGTATTTGTTACCGCTGAGCAGTGCTTACACAGAGCCAAGGCCTTTTCCACTTCTCACCCCACACCACCAGTGAGCAGGTTGGGGGTGTACAAGGAGTTGGGAGGGGACACAGCCATGACAGCTGACCCCAATTGGATATACAAAGGGATATTCCACACCATATGGCATCATGCTCAGCATATAAAGCTTTGGGAGAAGAAATGGGAGGCAGGGAGGGTGAATAGAGGTGATGCATCCATTAGCATCCTCTGCCGACAAACATGCCCACGCTGCAGTGCACTCTTGAAGATGCTACACACATAACACTCCTCCAAGGGCTTTCGTCTAATTGAAGGTGGAATCCAGCTGTATCAGTGGTGTTATGGTCACAAATGTGGCATTAAAAGAGAAACTAAAGGCTCTACCTATCCTTGTGTGCCAGAAACCTGAGTGTCCGTGTAATCTATGCATCTGTGAAAGCACAAGTTCCTCCTCCTTCTGACTCTCTTGGAGTATAGAAAAGACACAACTGTCCTAGTTCAGCAAGAGGTTATCACTGGGGGGGAGGGGGGAATATCAAGGCTGTGTATTCTACACCCTCTATTCATTCCTCAAGAATAATGGACCATTTGCAACAGTTGTCCAGGAAGTCGTTAGCCCCTTCACACTCAGCCTGAGGGGGCGTGGGTGCTAATGGGCCCTCAATGGTCCAACCATACCCCATGACTCACCGTTAATTACCCATTGTGTGAGTCCCCGCCCTGGGGGAGGGACTGGGTGCTCCCTGAGGATATACAAACAGGGCGCAGAAGAGCTTTACTCTCTTCTTCCTTGGATCGGGAGGAGCAGCGGGACCNCCAATCCACTCTGTCATGGTTCAGTACAGGACAGAGCTGGCTTCCCCAGTCAGCCAGCACAGGTGAGCTGTGTTAGCCTGGGCTAAATACAAGTCTTAAATAAATTCAAATCTGAAGCAGCTATAAAGGGTACATCTGAACAGATGGTACATTTAATCAAAAAAACAAAACAAAAAAAAAAAGTACTTTGAAATACAGGCTATAATTACAAGAAAAAGAGAAACTGGGGAAAAAAAACCCCAACATAAACCCAAAACTCCACTACACACCAATGAAAAAAATCAACATGTCTTACCCATAGGTCTGTTTCTGTCCCTGAGGTCCCTGTGGTTGGGGTGTCTGTATGAGTCCCTGTAGTGGTGGGCAATGGCCATATCATCCAAACGATAATGCTGAGGTGGAGGTGGGGTGGGATGAGGCAGACCATTGGGCTGATAAGATAAGCCATTATTTGGACTGTACCGCTGGCCTGGGCTAATAGTGCAGGGCCGCTTGCTTGGATGCTCTGAGTGCAAAGGCTCTCTGTCAAAGCCGTTTTCTTTGGTTCTGAAAAACAAAGCAAAGGAACTTTAATTCATGTAGCGAGCAGAGAGGCTCAGGAACACACACCCCCACCTACATGTGCCGCTTCAGCGATAAAGCCTGTTCTTGACTTTATTCCAACTGTGTGGCATTGCAGAGCATTTCCTAACGCTGCCTATTCAAAATATACAGAGGACACATTCACATTGTCTCACTGTCCCTGAAACATGAGGAACACAAGCGCAGTGAGCTTAAAGAGCTGGGCTGTAGGCTGAGCGGCATTCACTGAAATCACCCATGGATGGGATGGATACACATGTAACTGCAGAACCAAAACAATCAACTGATACATGAAGCCAGACACTGACAAATTCCTGCTTCCAGTAGTGATATAGTGATATGGCAAAATTTGCTGTTAATGTGAGGCTTTTTAAGAGGAGAACGTACAGTCTTAAGGCAGTGTGTGTCAGTGAAGGTCAGTTATATGGAATGTCAGGATGAATTCCCATAAAGATCGGTGTCACAATGAGTCTTTGGGTGAGAATGACTCTAAATGATGAGAAATACTTCCTTCAGATATTTTTGTACCATCTGGACTATTTCAGTCAAAGGTGATGTGCCTGTCATTAATTTTGCAGGAAGATGTGGTTAGACTTGAGTCCTCAATAACGTTTGAGATTTCCCACTCCATTACTCTTACACAAGGGTTTTATGCTCAGGCAACTCTGAAGAGCTATCAGTGAGAAGGGCAGGTTTTTTCATTATAGATACTCAATTCATAATCAGCTATTTCCAAAAAAGTCTCTACTCTCTGAATTAAGGAAGGAAGGAAGGAAGGAAGGAAG
>VXBZ01006482.1:400517-408017 GCA_013399135.1 Heliornis fulica
GACGGACTAGGGCTAGAGTTATTTCAATGGGTTCACAAATCCTTTTAAGGAAGCCTCATTTTGCTGTTGGGGGCGGGGCAAGGTAAGAGAACACACTGTAATAAACAGAAAAGTATAAATATAAAATATAAAAGATACAAATATTGCAAACTGTTGAGGTTGCATCCTTCCCTACAAAGAACTTTATTAAACAGCTGTACATTTCAGTCTTTTTTAAAGAAAATATTCCCTTCTGTGATGTATGGATGTTATAATAGATCACAGAATAGAACCACAGAATCACTTGGTTTAGAAAACACCTTTAAGATCAGAGTCCAACCACAGCCTAATCCTGCCTAGTCCATCTCTAGATCATGTCCTGCAGCACCTCATCTATTCCCCTTTTAAATACCTCCAGGGATGGTGACTCCACCACTTCCCTGGGCAGCCAGTTCCAATGTCCTACAGCTCTTTCAGTAAAGAAATTCTTCCTGATGTCTGACCTAAATCTCCCCAGTGCAGTTTGTAACCATTTCCTCTTGTCCTATTGCTTGTTACCCGAGAGAAGAGACCAACCCCCACCACTCTGCACCCTCCTTGCAGGTATTAGTATAACACAATTTTGTATCCCTTTGACAGAAAGGTAAATTTGATTAATTTTCTTGTTTTCCTGCTGTTAAAACCAACAAATCCTCACACACAAACCAATCGACCTTGAGGGGTTGTCTGTGGAGAAACACTCGATGTATTAATTGTTGTCCCTCAATAGGATCTCCTCCAATGTCAGTGAGAGGAAGGATAAAATCAAATCTTTGCCAATATCCACCCAGGAGAGCAAATCAATGTAAGATCTTGCAATCACCAGCAGGAAATGAAAAGACACGTTTTCAGGAGCAAAGGGATTTTCCAGGGACCTCACCACAATCACTGATGCCAGAGAAGCTGCAGGCATGTGCATTTTATTATACTTTAACTTGGCAAAGAGGGAAGGATCTTTCACCATTACAGCAGGACAGCTGTTCTAATTTTGGGCAGAGATATAAAAGATGTATTTTGTCAAAGTGGAGTATGTACCTTGTTCCAATGCAAACACAGAATGGCTGTGAAAACTCCTAATCAGAAAAAAACAAACCCGAGACCATCGTATCTTTCTAATGACTTTTGACATGATGGAACTGCTTGCAGCAACTCCCAGCGGGTAAGGATGTTTTTGAAAATTCTCTAAGACAAATTTTGTATTTAGCTCTGGTTTTATGTTTCTTTTGCACATATATACTCTATATCCAGGTCTTTCAACAGTAAAAATACTATGCAAGCAAAATATGGACTTCCCTGTGTGAATGAGCCAAGCTATTAATTTGGTGAAGTTCTTTACTATTACAGTTAGAACGATCTCTCACAAAGATGGAGGGTGGGGATCAGAAACTGTAAATAATTAAATAACGTCATTGACTTTTTTTGATCACTCAGTGCAGGAAAAGCAAGCCAGAAAAGTGTGACAAGTAGAAATCAAGTTTTCCCTTTGTGAACTATAATTGAATGTTAAAGTAATATATTTTCATACAAATATACGTATTTGTACTTTACTGTAAAGGCACTTCTGTGGTTTTTCTTAGAAATATTTTATACTTCATTAACTTAACCAAAATAAATTGTATTAACTTGGACAATACATTAGCCTATTCATTTTCACTTAGAACCCCACATTTAACTAACACAGAAATTAACATTACCATTGAAAACACTTTCATTGAAGTTAAATTCCTGTTTTTGATATTCTACTGGATAATACGTGTTGAGTCTTTATTGGGTGTTGAAATCTTATATCTACAATTTTCTGCTCTGGCCAAATTAACATCTTAGCAGAATACCAGGCAGAATGAGGTTGTATGTAAACTCATTTAGTGTTTTGACCACATAAAGTACATAAAAAATGTACTTTTTTACACTTCCAAAGTCTCATCATAACAGAAATCACAGGCAAATTCAGTATACCTGAATATAGTGAATGGAGTGATAAAAGGCAGGCAGTTGAGTACTGAAGACTGCCGCAATTCAGGTGCCCTGAACTCAACCTCCTGTTCTGATTCTGATCTCAATCCTACTCTTTCTTCCAGGTCTCATCCTATTGGGACAGCAGCATTTCCCCAGGTGCTGGAGGAAGCACTCCTATTTCACAGTAACTAGCAGAACCATGTGAGTGCTAATTCCAGTCTAAAATCCCCACAATTTTCACCAGATTTCATCTGATTTTTATGTAATCCATCTGATTTTGCAAAGCAACAAGCTATGGAGAGGAAATATTATGAAATGCGTTAGAAGCCAAATGCATTTTCTTGGGTTTTTTCTCTTTCTTGCTCCTGATGGTCTCATTTTTCTTGATGTGCATGTAAGTCAGCACTGTAGTTGGAAAGTTTGTAAAGTTGGCAACATGGGGTCCTTCAGCTATAAACATGCAAGGTGTTTTACTTAGAGCCACGATTTACCCAGATTAAAAATAGCAGAACAGCTACTAGTCATTAGACACACTAAGTTGTTTGTAAGTTACCTTTTCATTTTCAAATTAGGGAATTTATGGATAATTTCCTGGGTAGGAAACCTGACCATTCAAAGTTGCTTTGGCTGGCAAATTAAGTATCACCTGATCAAGAGTATTAAACCAATTTCAAAGAACACTGAAGTCAGCTTGCAAGGAGGCAAAGCCATTCATCTGCTAGTTGTGCAAAATGTTTTGATTGAAATTTGACTTCCACCAATGAAATCTTGATGACCAAAAATGTGATAATGTCTTGTGTTAATTTGTTTCTAATACTGTGTTACAGAAAAGACTAGTATCTCCTTTCCTAACAGTTGATGATATAAAGAAAATTTGTTTTAAATTCTTCATGATTATTCGTGTCTTACAAGAGGCACAGCTGTTAAGAGCTGTGAGCATCCTTCACCTTACTGAGATGTTAAGAAACTTCTTAAAATAAAACTATTTGCCAAACAGAATTATCAGTCAGTCCCCATTTCCAATTACTTTCAACGTGAATACATTGACAGGGATGCCAAGGGTACAGCAAGCACAGCAGCAATTTCTAAAGTCAAACACAGCCATATTCATTTTGTAGAGACATCCTAGCAGATTTTATTTTTATTTTTTTGCTTTAAAATGCCCTATATCCACTTTGTAAGGAGCTGTCATAAATACAGTCACTTTATGACATGCTCATGTGCTATACAGCCCTTCCCAGCAAGCTCAAAGGATGACTAATTATCAAAGCCTTTTGTACTTAATGTATTTAAACCCCTGCTATTTATAACTAAGCATTCATTCACAAAAATAAAACCTCACACTGGTCCAAGTGCCTTTGCTTTACTACATTAGAATGTGAACTCCAAAACTAGTAAACACAATACAGCAAACACTTTGTTCATGACATGTCATGAACAAATTACCAAAATGTGTTGTCTCCTCAGGTGTCAGTTTTTCTCTCTTGCAGTGACTGATGGTTCCCAGTGTTATTACAGAAACAGATTGATCTTTTTAATGAGCTAGTTTAATAGACTCCAAAATCTCACCGTGGCTGCTCATCCGTGTCAGACCATATGCACCAAGAAAACATTCAGTAAAACACAAAGCTCTGCTGTCAGATTGCTCTATAAAACCTCACATACAGTAGATTTGGATATACAGATAAATAACCAGAATTGGAAAGTGCATATGCAAAAAAAAAAAAAAAAAAGTTCTGGAATAATAAACAGAAAGAAATTACTGTATGTGGATTTTCTTTGACAAAAAAGCCAAAGTGGATGTGGTTATGTGCAACACATGCGTTCCACTTCCCTTGCCTAATCCTTTGCTGTATTTTACCTTTACTGGAATCAATGGTACGCCTAATCATGCCTAAAATAAAAACGTAAATATGGACGAATGTGTATACTTATTTCATTCATATGAATGAATATAAGCATGTAACATATACACACACAGGCATGCATCTATATATGGGTTATATGGATGTGTGTAATATCCCTTTGGAAGTGAATAAGATACCAAAATTTATTTTAGTGAGAGACATCTCCAAATAAAATTATTCCAACTGCATATAGTTCCCCTGGAAAGATCTTGCCTTTTGGTCTTTTCTTTATCATATTCTAACAACAGTCACAGCAAACCCTCCTCTTAAAGGATGCCTCACATTTTTCACTGTATTTTTATTAGTATATTTGAAAACTACTTCGATATCTAAACAAAAAGTATATTTATTCCCAGATGTGTCTTCCTGATCCCCTGTAAACAACTAAAATAATAGTATAATGAGAATAAAGCCAGACAAGTATTTGGTTTCAATACTCAGTCTCAGCATCCTCAATCCGAAGACAGGGTTTTTTGCAGTTGATTTACTTATGTTATCCAAATTTAAAGGCATGCAAACTCCCATTCAGTAAATTTAAGAATCTTTCCAACAAGATCTTACTCTTTTTAATAAATCTGTGGTACAAATATTCTTGAATGCACAAGACAACGCCACTGAACTCTGTTCAGCCAAAACCACCATATGAATTCATTTTTTTTCTGTATAACTTTAATCATAGTCAATGGACAAGCAGGTAAGACTAACTAGTGACAGAGTTGTTTGATACTGCAAACAACAACTTATTTTTTAAGCTCAAGGCACCGTTTCAGTGGATGAGCAGGGCAGGCTTTCCAAGTCTTCCATTGGCAGCAGTGAAACTCAGGGTCAAAAGAGAAAGGATGGATTTTTCAGAAACACCACTTACCCACAACTGAGGACCTTAATTTCAAGCAGCAATCGACAGAGGGTTGTCGATAGCTTTGTCACCTCAGAGCCATTATCATGGCCTGCCCCTACACAAAAAATGTCACCTGTATGAACTTGCAAACCACCTTGACTTTGAAAATCTTCATCTTTTTATTTTAAAAGGTATCTAGAACACTTGTCATACCTTGTAGCATTTGGCAGAATAGCATTATAGAAGTTATCCACACTATAAAACCCATGTCAAACAAAACTAGGAAAAGCCCAATATTTGGGAGTTCCAAAGGTAATATGCATACGCTAGCTGAACTTCTAACATTATCACAACAAGACAATTAAAAATAACCATGAGTCATTTTCTTGGAACACACAACAAAGAGCTTTATTCAAATAAGGAAAAGAGAAAGCTGTTCCATACCCCTAAAGCTTTGCACAAGTGTGCTCACTCACCCTGTTTCTGCATGGACTCTTCCTCAGCTCAACAATGAAACAGATTTCAGTGAACTTTTCTTCTCTTTGGAGGAAATAATGTTTTGCATATAAGGAAACATGGCACAGCAGAAGGAGTCACAGCCCTGACTGCACTGCAGAGCTTGCCTTGTACTTCCCGATATGAACACCTAGCCACTTTCCCCATATTACTGTTTGATCCAACAAAACTGCAATCACAAAGGACCTCCATGTGGATCTGGAGTGATCTGCTGTTTATCACTTCATGCTACAGACTATGCACTACACAGTCAGTATGGCACCCGCTGGCCACTATTATTTGTATACAGATATTGAAATGTTGCTGCCCAAGTCGTGGTGTGTATGTATCTCTACATTTATATACTAATAGATGCACACACACATACACAAAGGTAATTTGGACATTGCACAGCTGTAGTGATGGCAGGACCTGGACCCAGAGAACACTATCCCAGTGCCTACGCACACATTCCACCCTCTTGCAAGCAAAGCTTGACCCACGGGATATTTCCAATTGGGATGTAAAAGGAGCAGTGGTACTCACCTGTCTGGAGTTCGCCTCTTCCCGTTTTCATTCACATCGAGAAGCAGCTCTGAGGAGTCAACAGGTGAGGTGGTGCTGGCATCCAGAAGCAGCTGTTCGTGCTGGGCGAGGTACTGGGCTGGGTTCTGCTTGGCTAGCCTTGCACAGTGCAGCAGCTCCCGCTGAAGCAGGGGCAGATTGGCCTGCAAAAGCATTTCACATGTTAAAGGGGTGGCTTGCAGGCAGTTTAAACAGAAACGAAGCAGGAAAAATATTGGAAATCGAAGGAAAGCCTGCTCTAGGGTAAACCTGTTGCAAGCATCCTAAGTTAGGTTTGTTGTGGTTAGCTGCCTGAAAGCAGGCAGCCTCCTTACAGGGTCAGGTCATGACTGTGGTATGGAAGGATAGGAGCTTACTGATGAAAATGGAAAATAAAACTGCAAATACTATGAGAAATCTACATCTGAGCCCCACATCTTTAAAAGGTAAGAAAGCCCTGTATGGCTTAATATCCATTCTTACTATTCAAAACCCAGGTTCCTATGGATCAGTAGTTTTCAACAAGTGACACAGCTTCTTCAATATTTGTGTCCAATTCAAACTGCAGTTAGCACTGAAAAATCATTTGAAACCATTAAGTCTAAGGCTCCAGAAGCTACCATCCTTCACTGGCCTTGGGGAAAAGAGGATTGCCCTCAGCTTTATAGTTACACTTGCAGTTACACATTAAGATAAAGATTACAACAAAATCTCATGTTCCGGAGCTTCAGCTAATCAATCAGAGGGGTACGACCCTCCTCATAGCCAGATGTAGCTTGAAATTAACCTTCCTCTCTCAGGGCTCCACTGGGACTTGGGTCACGGGTAGAGAGTAGCAGAACTTCAACACAGAGAAATCAAAATGCTCACTGATCCCCAGGGGCACATTTTGTCATAGATAGTCACACTTCTAGATCTGGGACCAATGTGGAACAACTGTATGTCCTTCCCATCAGAGGAGATAGTTACACATACTGGGAAACATCTCCCTTTCTCTATAGCATATGCATAGATCAATACAAACACAGCCCAGTCACTTCTCACCTACTTATTTGTGCCATAAGGTGATGTACCCTGACCTCTCTTGTTTATGCCTAGCGCACAACAATTTGTTGCCTGGGGATTTTCAAATATTAGATTAAATTTCACGACCTTTAGTAACTAGAGATAAGACAAAGAACTCCAATGGTCCTCTTTGCTTTGAAGTAACTCCTGTGGTGGGGTGAGGGGAGGAGGGAATGCAATAGTAGTAGTCGTAGTCATAGTCAGAGTAGTAGTAGTAGTAGTAATAATAAAAAACAGAAGTCAACATGGTTCTGAAACTAATGTGCAGGGAATGAAGGCCAACATAAAAAAGGAGTTCTGGAAAGTTTTGAGCACAGGATCTAGGTAAATTTTTTCCTAGTATAATAGCAATGGCAAATACTCCAGTGTCTCTTTCTGTACCATAGGAGTAGATCCACTATGCATCCAAAAAAAAAAACCACCAGAATAGGATTAGTACATATGAAGCTTTTCAGCAGTTAAAAAAAAGGCCAGCAATTGCTACCATTTATTCATTTTAGTACTTGGAAGATGTATCATCATATCTCAGCACTCCTGTGAGTTAAAAACGTGAAGTCCTCATTTGGCAGCCGGGAACTCAAAGAAAAATAACTCAACGAAACGAAAATTGTTTTCCTTATTCACTATAACAACAAAAGGGACCTATTTCATTCATGG
>VXBZ01006482.1:413017-430805 GCA_013399135.1 Heliornis fulica
TTTAAAACCAGCACAAATAATTACTTGATATGCAGTTCTCCCCCTCCCATGTTAGATTTATGGGACCCATATGAAGAAGGGTGAGAATGTGAGTCCATACCACACAGCACTCCCCCGGTCAGAGGCTTGCAGGCTGAATGATAAACTCTTTAATGCCAGCTTCTAACAAGCTCCTGGCACCAAAGTCAATTAATTCTGAAGTGGCTTTTAAAAGGAAAACAAACTAGATGCCATGAAAATAAACAAGAATGATTTAAGCAGTAATATCAGAGTTGATACAACTGCGAGTGGAAGAGCATATTCAATTCCAAAAAGAAAGCATCTGGCAACGTACCAATGTAACAGCTATACTGTCTGCACAGAGCCCATCTGACACAACCAAGAAGGGGAAAAACTTGAAAGCAAACCCATTGAGGATACGAGTGCTTCAGGACAAGAGAAGAGCTAGGAATGCTTACACATCCTGACTAAAATAATGCAAAATGTCTGCCCACACACTGACAATAGGGAAAAAAATATATGGGAACAATAAGTACTTTATCTTGGGAAATTAATCTCGACAGCAAAACCAAAACAGAATACAACATACTCTGAGGAGGCAACACGGGCTGCTCAGAGATCACAGCAGTTCAGAGGAGGTAGTTACTGGCAGGTAAGAGTCAGAGTAACTTCCTGACTTCAAAGAACATTTTGCTCCCCGATTCCCATTTTGCACATCCTGTGTTGTATTTCATTAATTGGATTTTGGATGAGAATTTACCTTTATTTTCTAATAAAGGGTGCATAAGCAGAACGGTGGACACAGTCACCAGACACAGATGTACTCTACCAGGAATACGCTTGTACCAGAGGCTGGAATCAGAAGAGATACCTTGCATGGCAGAGTGTGGCTATCTCATCATTTACTATTGATCAACCAACGGCACTCTAGAAAATGGCTGGTAGCAGGAATTCTGGAAATCTCCTTACTCTAAATCACACAAAGTTTGCAAGCATGTGACCATGTTACGTTTATAAGTCTCAAGACTTAGTTTGTAAAAGCTCCTGTATCTCCTGTTTTATATTTTTATAAAAATATAAAACAAACAGTGATGATAGAATTAGAGAACCAAGAGTTCCTGTGAATAGCCAGAAATGGCACTCAAACATAGAAGAAGCCCTTAAATGTTATTCATTTTCCTGACTCTCTTAAAAAAGAAAAACTGTAACACACATCTGTGACCTAGCAACAATATGGTTTGAAATACTTTCCAGATCACTGAACTGTGCGGTACCTTTAAAAATGGGATGACAAAAGGTCGCAGTGGGAAGTTAGTAGCTTCTTGCAGTTTGGAATGAAATTCTTCAATTGTCAAAGTAGAATTCTGTTGAGAAAAAAAAATCTGTCTTGGTGACAAAATAATGAAAACACTTAGCAAGAGACACAGTAACCAAAGCACTCTGAAATAGCTTAATAACTCATTCTTTATGTTGATAAGAGGATAAAGAAAAGTATGCCGCATATTAAATTATTACCTTATTAAAATACGCAAAAGAAACCACCAGCATCTCAGACATTCAGTGCCTGTTGCTTAAAACAGTTTAACCTCTCAAATGCTAAACATGGAAATGCTTTCACATCTCAAACATCAGCTAAAGCTGCTTTTCTCAACTTCTTTTTTTTAAATATTGAAGCCTCTTGTAATTTTGTTCCCAGTGCAGAAGCAGTAATTAACATGCACACACAAAAACAACCAACCAACCAGACAAATCACACTTTTTAAAGGCACATTACTCATTGTTTGAAGAGGAGAACTTGTACTTATAAAAAGGATTGTTTACTACATTCCAAGCTATGTAGGAAAGTCATTACTTTGCAGCTGAGGGGATAATTGTGAAGACCACACGCTGCATAGGGTTGACCAAGGGAACAATGTGATATATGGACATTCCCATGGAAAAGATCCTTATTTTCTCACATGAAGGTAGACATCTAACAGTGGACAAGCACTGTCTGCAAATCAATGGCAGGTAGGTGCTCCAAGAGCTGTCTTTAACTTCTTTACTTGTTCCCTTTCCACAGACAACCATGTGACAAGCAAAAACACATTAAATGGGCTTTTTGGGGAAGGCAGAGGGAGGGTAGGACAGACTGAAGTTACGCTGCCTACATGAAACTTCCAAGAGAGATCCAAATGCTGGGGTACCCACTGCTGTCAGGTAGTGTTTTGTGAAGGTCACCTGAACCCTAGGACTAAACAGTGTTGGCAGTCTTTTCTCCAAATAAAGCCAACGGCAACTGCAGCTGCTCAGAGCAGATGTAAGTTAGAGCACCACAACAGCATTTCTAATTATTGCTGAAGGAGATACATGGGAGACAACAATGTCTGGCAGAGGGAGAACTTCACTGGGAATAAAAGGTATCCTGGTCCAGATTCATAATAGTTTGACTGTAAAAAAAAGCGGCCCAACTTGACAGATGTAAATAAGAAAAAGCTGAAATTATCATTCAGCCACATATTCACTTAAAGATAACCTTATAAATAAGGTGGCTTAAGCAGCAATAATGCCCTAGCAGGTCCCTCGTTGCTGGGTCCAATGAATACTGAGAAAAGGTTTTGCCACAGTGTAACTGTAGTCCAAATATATCTTTCATTCATCCTTTTATTGCCAGTATTCTGCCACTATACATATATGGCACTCTCCCCAGCCAACTAAACTATGCAAGCCAAACCATATTTTACCCCATTATATAATTCAGGGTATGCATCCATTAGGGAGGGATGCTGCCAGTACAGGACAAAAACACTTTCACACCATTACAGTGTAATACCATACTGGCAAAAAGAGTCAAGTCTACATCTGGTTGGAAATAGCTGCCACTCGTGGGAAGCTGGTTGGGTTACTTGTGTCAGCTCCGGCAGCAAGAGCCAGCACTTCATTCTTGCATGTTTGTTATCCCCAAAGCATGATATATGCAGTGCATGTGAACCACTCTTTTACATTAATAAACATGTCAAGCATATAAGAAGGAAAAGGAGAGATAAAGATCACAGTTATTACATCATTGCTTTTTTTGCTTACCACAAGTCCTAGCACAAGGGTACGCACTCTCTCCCCAATCTCTGGTGAAATGTCATTGCCAAACTGCTGTAAGGTTGTAAGAAATCTCTTCAGTTTGCTGAGTTGCCTAGCTCCACAAGCTGGCGGTAACTGCTGGTTAGCCAGAGAAGAGGAAGAGGAAGAGGATGGCCCATTGCTAAAGCCATTAGGAGGAGATGGAGCTCCATTTAACGCTGTTGGTGAATGGCTAGTGCCATTGGTTACTGAAAGAAAAAGAGAGNCCTCAAAATTAATTAAGTTGCACAATCAAAGATAATTAGCCTTTTGACAGAGCGACACTCTGCAGTTTATATCTATTTCCCAGTAGCTGGTACTGAATGGCAATGGTTTAGAAGCAACAGCAGCTGCCTTTCACACTGTCCCCTCAAAATGCTCCTGGACCTGAAAAGCATCATTTCAATACCAGTCTTTTGTCAGACGATTTTAAAGAGAAAGAGGGGGAAACAGAGAGAAAAAGAGCATGAGTGCATGTATGACTGAAGACAAAAAAATTGCTCTTTGGGGTAGAAAAAAAAATGCACAGACATATTTCACGAAGCCTCAGTTTATCTCTGAATAATTTTACTTGTGTTTTGTACACACAACTGACAGCTGTGTTTATAAAACAGGACTTTCACGTTTTAACCTTACACCACCCAATGAGAAGGTTATTTTTTCTGATACAGATTTCCTGGCTACTAACATATGGAGCACATGAAGTTGTTTGTGCAGGTACAAATGGTGCTCAGCTCACTGTGGCCTGAAGCCTTGCAGCTAGGGCATGAAGGCAGACTTCTCAGAGACCACAAGCAAATCATTCAGCTTTCATGTGACAATACATATCTCCAGAAAGGATAGGAAATCATTCCGCTCCTGCTGCACGGTTGCTGTGAGAATAACTGTCTAAAGTACTAAGTGTTTAAAATTTATGGCAACCAGATTCATGCAGACATACTGAAGACAACAGACAGCTTTTGGCAGCAATTTCAGTTTGATTCTTATCCATGCTCCAGAAGAGAGCGGAGCATCAAACTGAGGACAACCTTTTCCACACAGGTTACTTGGAACAGCAACAGTCAACAGGTTATTTGAGTCTGACTAGTTAAAATGACAGCAAATGGCAAGAAAAAGGATGGCTCCCTAGAAATTTGAATGTATTTTGTGCCAGGTGTGGGCACGCAGCACGTGACTGTACCCAGCAGCAGTTGCAGTCAGCTGGCCATTGCCCTGGAGAAATTTACTGATTGCTTTTTGGGAAGTCACTCAGAACCCATCACAAAAATCAACAGAAATCAGGAACTTGTCTCCAATCAAAATGCTAAATTGCTTCCCATTTAAAAGGATAACCAAGATGAGGTAGTAATCTAAACTTTCAAGGCTTCTTAATGACCAGCCGAAAGCAAACAACCCTTTCTCTTTGTCACTTTTTCCAGAAGTCATCTCTGGTTTTAGACAAAAAGTCCTTTTTTAAGGGTGAACACTTATTACGAGATTTAAATCACCACCACAATATTTCTGAAAGAGCTTTTGGCCTAGTGACTGGACTGCCCTTCTGGAGGTACTAACTAAAATAGTTCCAAATATTTATCTCATTTCTGCTTGTGTTTTAGCCTAGTTTTTGGTTGCCTATTCTAGCTCTGTGGGCTAAGGAGAACAAGAAGTGGAAAAAGCAGAAATAGAAAGAAGCTGGTCTTAACAAGTTCAGCTCCCTGTGTAGCTCTATGACATGCTCTCTGAGCGCTGCAGTAGAGTGAGATATCCGAGTAAACAAATACATTGTGATTGCAAGGAACTTGCATAGCCAGAAGTCATCATACCATGAACTTATTAGTAAATAAGGTTTGGGGAGAAAAAGAACATGTCCAGCTTTAGCCTGACACCACCCCACAACTCAGGGAGTGGTAAGGGGCAGCTCTAGGCAAAGGGCTCTGGAACTGTGATCAAGAAAGCACAGAACAGCAGAGTTCATCACCTAGAACAGATATGAGGCAGAGAAAGGCAGGTAAAATTTCTCCTACAACAAAAGAAATGTAGAAATACCCCATAAATACAGCTTTTCTAAACCCTTTTTATTAATAGCCATCCCCATACTAATGATTTTATCTTTCTTTATAATGCCTGAAATTGCCAACTGGCAAAGTTCTACATCATTTTTCAAACAAAGGCATGTTATTAATACAACAGAATTTGGCATTTTTTTTATTTCAATCTAATATATGTCAAGAGTTTTTAATCATCTAAACCAAAGAAAGCAAAAATACTCTTGACCACAAAACAAGTGCAATCTTCCTGGCCTACAGGCATTCCCACTGTAGTAATAATACATGTAACAGACACTCCAACAGAAGTGACTGTTTACTGTACAAGCTGGAACGGCTGCGGTCAAACTCCATAATCTGACAGGGTAAGACGCAATTAAAATTATACTTTTTTAGTCTTTTAGTCTTCATATAGACAGCCCTAAAAATCCAGCTATGGTCCACACACTACCCGAAGGGCTGAACCCTATCAAATAAAGAAGCATCCAGAAATCTGGTGCGTACAGTGAGGATTATAAAAGTGATTAAGGAAGAACATTATCCGATTCCTTTTATAACTGTCAACAGTACATCACACAGGAAAGCCTTATCTGTAAAAGCCCCATCGTGCCAAAACCTAGAAACAATATAACTTGAAACCAGAGCAGCTCCTAGGACAATTCAGGTGGTGGAGTTAAGCAAAACAGACAAATCCTTGCAGGATCAGGGGCAGTGGGTTAGATTTGAGTTTGTGTGAATAGCTGGCACAAACCCTCCTCTGTGCTTAAGTTCGATGTAAATCATCAGGACAGGGTTCTCTGGGATAAGCAGCACAAAGGCCTCCAGCTGGCCTTCTGCACAGAGGTGAATTTTAAATAAGGCGTTTAACAGACAGAAAGGGACTAAACAGATATAGGCAAGACAAACAGAAGATGCTGCCTTCATTCTGTTTAGGCATATGTATTCTACTGTTCTAAAAATGTTTTATTTAAAATGTGAAATGTAAACACATTCTCATGTTTATACTATTACAAGGCAGTATAAAAGAGACCAAAAAATTTGCAGCTAAATCTTGGTAAGAGAAATGTGGATCATTTCATGGCTGTGAAAAGAATAGTCCAGACAACGTGCCAGATTCAAATCTCAGTTACACTGATACAAGTGCAGAATAATTCCATCAAGACTAGTAAAGTTTCTTGTGTGTTTACATCAAGAAACTGAGACAGAGATGCAGCCTCAAGTGATTTAGAGAAGTGGTCACAGACTAGAAATCTGCAAATAAAACAATAAAAGGCCTTCATTTTGGGGTTTACATCAATATTAACTAGATGTTGTCCAGCACTTAAATCAGAATTGTTCATTCGGTCATAAGTGGCATGAATGTAAGTATTTTCTTTAAGAATTACTCCCCACTTTAAAAATATAAGCAAAAAAAAACCCCAGAGTTTCTATACAAAAGGGAATGGGATCCTTTAAAACAACATAATAGCATAAAACAGGAGAAGAGGATTTTCTGTACTTCTCACAGGAGCATGGATCCGAGCATTAAGTACATGGGAAATGAATGCTCACTGTTCTTTGACACTATGGTCAAGTTGTCAATGAAGCACAACTCTGAGGTGAAGGTCTTAATACCTTAAACATGGATTATCTATTGTGATCTTAGTTCTGCCTAATTATTTCATCACAGTTCAACCAAATGCTGCTCCTGCCATGTCATGCAGATTTCCCTTCATATATTTTGCTTTCTTACATACAGAATAGAAAGAATATGGAAGAAAAGGAAGAAAATAAGTCTAATTACACGTTGTGGGCGTAAATGAACTGGTTCTTGGAGCTCCTTGGGTAGTGGGAGGAGGTGGCATGGTTGGAGGCGTCAGCCTGGATTGTGTCTTCACATCCACAGGTGAGTCTGGCATTGTGGAATGCTTCTCAGTGCGATCTGCAACAGACACCACAGGAACACACCAGTTTATTTCCCCAGACACACCCCCTCTGACAAAAACTTAAAAGCTAATACAAGAAGTGAGCCATTTCAGCATCTGCTGCAGAAGATTACACCTGATTATCTACTCCAGTGTGCTCTTCCCAAATTACATCATCTAGACATTACTTAAAAAGGTGTAACACAGATGGTAAGACCTCATTTGTAGCAGTGCTGCATTATCTTTTTTTTTTTTTTTTATTTCTAGCATGTGCAGATGCTACCTCCCAAGCACTCTTGGAGCTGCAATGATACCACCTCCCTTCAAGGCTCTCATGTTAGCCAGGAGGAAAAACAGAAATGAAGAGACAGTAAGGTAATAAATCCCCTTACGACAGCTCTTGCAGAGCTAAAACCTGAAGCTCTTTAGTACAGGTGAGATGTTGGGTGGGATATTGATTGAAGCCAGCAACACTCTGGCCATCCTCTTCATCACATCTCTTTGTAATCATGGAGAGATACTTATGTTAAATACCATGCGCTTCTTGGATCACTTTACCACCCTGCCTTTGGATATTCTTACGATGTCCCTAAAGGGTAAGGCAATCATCACACATACACACTGGGATTTTTTTAAATGTATCTAAGTTTGCACCTTCACATATTAAGAAAAACTTTAATGTTCAAATCGCGAAAGATGAGTAGAAATATACCTCCCCAAGAAAACAAAACGAACAAAAGACAGAACAGGCAGAAAAAACTAGAAGTTCATATGAAAGTAATGATGCAACATATTTTGTACTGAAGTTACTTCTGTTTCCAACATCTTTTTGGATACCCCTGTGTTTAAAAAAACAAACAAACAAACAAACAAACAAACAAACAAAAAAAAAAAAAAACAACAAAAAACCCACTCCAACCAACCAACCAATCTTACATTTAATTTCTCAAGACTGGTCAAAACATGACTACTGAAAGCAAAATTAAGGCATCTTTACTCATGCCACAACTTAGCAAACCATTTCAAATAAAGATTAGTAATATCAAGTTTAGTTATGGTCATAAGTTAAATTCTTCCAACTGTAGATTGGGGGGGTGTGTGTATATGTGTGCATGTGTGTGTAGAAAGAGGGGCTGAGTTATTTATTTTATACACTATCCTAAAAAAGTCTTCCTGAGCTCCATTAAACTATATTGTGAAGCAAATATCACTGTAATGGCTAAGCACAGAAGTCTGCTGTTTTAATTTGGGACAATAGTAAAGCCTGACATGTTCCATAAATTCTGTCACTCCACTTTGCAATGTGCTTTTTTCTTGTTCTTACGAACAACATACAAGCCTCAACTAAAAAAAATCATAACTAAAATTTGCCCCAAGAGACACTAAGAGAAACTAAAAGCAATGCATACATTCAACAAAGCAAGGGTATGTTTAGAAGAGCCTCATAACACTGAATTATTAGAAGGGAGGAAAAAATTAACAATGCATTATATATACCACTCTTTAGCCATCTGGAACTGAGGAGGCATGTCCCACAGACACTGTGTATCAGGGACTGCAATTACACAAGTTTGGCCTTTGAAGAAGTGCCTACAGATGATGCTCCAGCTCTGAGGGAGTCATTTCATGTAGAATTTAGAGGTAAGTTTGAGAAAGATGAGCAGTGAAACATCCCCAGAACAAGACGAGGGGAATACAGATACAGTATAATATATTGTAGTGCTGATCTAAGGTTAGTAAAACTCAGCTGTGTTTTGGACCAGTATCCAAAATTATTAGTTTAAATATTAAAGCTGCTACACAGGCAGGTGAGGTTTGATTTGCAGTTCAAGCAACAGTAAATTATTATATGCTGGAAAACAAAAGCAAGTTTTTAAACAAATTCTAAATAAATTTCCTTTCCATATCACTATACTAAACTAGTTAAATCTATACCTCCAACAAGCCATTCATTTAACATAAAGAACTACGAAAACTCGTCTTGAAATGTTAATTGCTTCCTTAATAGCTGAATTCATCTCGCACTCACCTCAACCAACCTCAGCAACAAGGGAATAAATAGCTTTCAGCTCATGTTGCAACAGAGGGAAAGAGGCACAGCAGTGAGCCCAAGCCCTCCTAAATAAAGGCAAATATTTCTGCCATGCCAAGAAAGGAGAGAGAAAGGGAGGCTTGCCAGAGCTGGTGGGGAGATAACAGTGGGAACTGCTGGTCCATCTGGTTTTCATTCTGCTAACACTCACATTGAACTGTTAAGGAAGGCAGTCCAGGTACACAGATTTGAAGCATGTGGGAGCGCAGACACAAGCACAGAGGAGATGGAGGTGGGTGGAAGAAGGAGTGATAGAAATCGAACTCCTCGAACAGTCTGCTGCTCGCAGCGAGCAGGCACAGCCTGTATCCTCCAATTCAGCTGTTGATAACTAAAAGCGATCCCGAGCCTGTAACCAACTGCATGGCTCCTGCTCCACTCCCTCACCACATTTCAAAGCTCAGGTTTGCTCAGAAACGTGCTCAGATTGGAGGGGGGAGACTTTTCCCAAAAAGCTGGCCATGTTTTGTTACTTAAATTGAACATGGTAGAGGGAAATAGTGTGTTAGGTTTGCCCTCCAATTTCAGATTGCCATTCTACCACAATCCAACTGGTTCTTATGTTTATGCCCTTGAACAGCGTCTGCCACCTGGCTTGCAGATCGCTGAAATCATCCACAGACCCAAATACTTCTCCTAGAAATCTAATTACATTAGGCTTGATTTTCCCAACTATCCTCCTTTGGGTAAAAAAAAAAAAAAAAAATCCTCGACAGGCACTTACTTTTGCTTAACCTCTCTCTCTCCTTTGCAAAGCCCTAAACCCCACTCTGCTACTGCATGATCACAGGCAGACAGATTTATCTCTGGTTGCCCAGAAGTTTCCTAGCCCTGCCTCCCGTGTTAGGAGATATAAGGCTCTTTTCTCTCTAGCACACCTCAAAACCCTTCTAACCAAGGTACAAGATTATCTTGTCAGAGCAGGGACTCTCCTGGGTGGTGGTGGGGGAAAGGGCTTTTGAAGAATTAGAATTACAATGCAAAACGCAAAGCTCTTCCACATGCTTGGAAGACACCACCGCCAACACACACACACACACCACGCAGGAGAACAGCCTGCAAGCCCTTACATGCCACCTTTCTACCTTCAAATAGCAAATAGCAAAAAAAAAAGAGCCATTCAGCTCTCACTGCTCCTATTTACTTGTTCTTTGCTGCTTCCATAAGCTTCTCTGAGAGAGCCATGGGGCTGGGAGCACCTGCCTACAGCTGCTCTGCACCTATCATGGTCCCACACCACCCACAACCCCAGAAAACCTTGGCAGCTCCATTTTTTAGGAGAAGATCTCTCAGGGTGACAGAGCACAACATAGAGATGACACTGATAAAAGCGCTATTTAGCCTAAAACACCAGTTCCTACAACAATTTCTACTGTTACTATTTAAAACCAAACACACAACACTTTTTACTCTAATTGTTGAAAAACAGCCTGAAAATATGAAAACTAAAGGCAAAATGGTATTTAAATTGTATTCAAGAGCCAATCTTCCCCTAAACCATGTTACTCCATGAGGACTTTTCTGTTTGGATATTTTTCATACAAACTCTCTGTGGATATTCCGCTATCCCTGCAATCAGAGGTGATGAGGGTTTTGGAGGGGAAGAATCCCTCAAGAGGAAAAACTGTATTTTTCTCATTTGAAACTCTGCTTATGGAGATTTGCTGTACGTTTGCTCTGGTTTCATAACATAGGAGCATATACATTGAGCTTTGTCTTAAATTTAGAAGAACTTTAGGAAAAATGTCTTAAAATGGCTTAACTCCTTGAATTCAAAAACACTTTTTATGCTTTCAAGTGAAACCAAACTCCTCATTTGAAAAGAGAGTTTTGATTTTATTTTTTTCCCCTGTTGGACTCTGACTTTTCAAACAATAACCCTGAGCTAGAAGGCACACACCAAAAAGTTTCATACAGGCAGGATCCCACAGCATCCCACCTTTCAAAGTGCAGGCTGTGTATACAGAAAGAGTAACTTATTTCAGGTGCAAAGATTTCTTCCACCAAATCCCTCTAAACAGTGACAGACTTGCTCTCCTTAGCCCAGTTTGGATCAAATGGGGCTGAAACCAGAGGTCCTCCAAAGCAGAGGGAAAAGGGGACATCTGCAATTCATTCTGCCGTGTTCACTGCAATCAATTCAGGATGGAGATAGATGGTGAAATAATGGTCTAGTCCTAATCCATACATACAGCCCTCTGATGCAGTCAGAGGCTTAGAATAAATTCAGAAAATATGTTTCAAGTATGCAGAGATCTATTGCATTTGCTTTGGATTATTTATATTTGGGGTGGTGGTGGTGGTGTGTGTATCAAAATATACTCTTTTATAGCATAGAGTGAAGAACTCTGATTTTACCAAGGAAGTATTTTCCTCCAGTTTAAATTCAAGAATGTTGTAAACTCAACTTAAAAGTATGATATTTCTTCTGTGGATTTCTTGGTTCCTGAAACTGTGCTGTTCTTGTCATTCAGTCAGTTTTTATAGTAAGCGTTGTTTTTATCACTATATTTAGCAGTTAGGTGAACACTAATATTTACCATAAGCACAGGCAGCTTCTGGAGACAAATAGGGAAGAGACTAGGAAAGTAGAGCATGCAGGAGGCAGGAGGAAAAGAGATGTGCATGTATTCAAAGTGATTTACTTTACTTCCTGTATCCTAAATGATTTAGTCCATATTTTTACAACAAGGCGGTCTTTCATATATGGCAACATTTCAGCTCACGTGGCACCCTTCCAAGTCTAACGCATCAAGGAAAGCTGATGTATGGAACAAAATATGGAATATATAAATACTTTACTGATACCATTTCAATAGCCAATTCAATGTCAAGCATTTCTAGGAGTGGTGTGTTTTCAATTTCCTTTTTTAAATGAAAAAAAAAAGTATAGTATAATACGCTGTGGCATTTATTTTACTTTCAGTTAGTGCAAACAGTTCCAGATGTATGTTCAGGCATGAAAGATTCTTAAAAGACGTTCTATATTGATTGTACAGTACTTACTACTTCTGTGCCAGCACATTAAAAACAAAAATAAAAAACTGCCAAATTAAAAGGGCCCATTGTTTTGTTTCCTTTAAACTTGAAGAAAGTACAAACCTGGCATATGGCACATGGGATTATAACTCACTCCTCCATCCAAATTATACGGATTAAGACCTAAAACTGCGGGCTGTAATACCGATAGGTTACCAAGATGGCACTCAACGCATTTTGACTGTTTTGAGAAGGATAGCATGGAAATTTGCAAGCAGGTAACTATAGGTTGTGAGTCACAGTATTGACAAACTGGGAGACAGAACCCCAGAATTCACCCAAGAAGACAAATTCCATAGCGCTTCCATCCATAATGCCATCATGCTGCAGTCAGTAAAGAACCTGCCATCACTGAGATGTGACCAAGACACAGCACCATGTTGAAGGAGACCTGCAACTCCTGACCCTCAGACCTGACACTACACAGTGCAGCACAGGCATCCATCTGCCTTTGACTTGTTCAGGAATGCACAGTATAAACCTGATAGATGTAGTGAAGTCTACTCAAGCTGTGTGCTGCACACTTGTGAAAAACTCAATGTCATGTGATGCAAATGTAAAACACGACTTGGGGACAACACCGCTGCAGACCCTCTTCCAGCCCAGCATGGCCAGTCCGGTCTTCATTCCATTCTTTTCTTGGCCCTTCTGACTTTTTCTTAATGAATAAACAAGGACCTAAACACAATGGATGTTTTTGTGCTATAAACAACTTATCTCAAACAGAGACATAACTTTCTGTCAGCACCAGATGCAGTTACTGGGCTAGAAAGAAAACAACACCCAGTTTACTATTACCCCATGAAGAACTTTTACTCACTAGGTGATTTGATTTGCAGTATCAGAAAGCAGCTCAGACTCTCAGACTCCCTATTTTGTCATAAAACATTACCCCTGCAAGCTTCATCCACCAGGAACGAGAATGCATGTGGGGTGAGTGACGGATGTGCACAGTAAAGTTTTAAAGACAACTTAATGTTTCATTGCCTTTTTAGCATGGGAGGTATGAAGCTCACATACTGAGGATGACCCTTTTGCAAGGTCAGTATCACAACTTTGCTGCAGTCTTATCTCAGTTCTCCCCTGCTCAGGGAGTTGAACATTTCATATCACCAGCTATTCTCGAGAATAAATGAAAGCATACTCAGTTTACCCATTTCTTCTCATTTAATATGCAGGAGCTAGAAGGAATTCTGTATCATGGGAGTTCACTGAAGTTATCTCAGGTAAGGTTATCAGAACTTTCTTCAGATGTGTTATTAAAAAAAAAAAAAAAAGTGAGAATAATGCAATAGCCATTCTTGTCTCCCAAAACCCGAAAGGTATTTTTGTGCTACTGTCTCCTGGTTCTGGCAGGAAGAGCTTGTGGATGATGTAAACTAGGCGACTGTTTTACATCATGTTCTTCACCTATAACAGTACCATGACTGGTCTCACCATCATGACAACAAACTAAACCTACAGAAACGCTCCCTTTTGTTTCAACTCTAGGGTGAGACATGCTGACTGGCAAAAAAAACTGCATCCCATGCACATGAGTTTGCAACTGAAGGGCAGATATTTACACATATTATGAAATCAGCAATTCAGAAGTTCTATCTCAGAGCTGAGACAAAAATGTTATGGCTTGGCTTTGCTTGGACATACTATTTTCTCCCAAAAGAAATAAACTAATAAACTTGCCTTACCATACAATTTCATTGGGGGTGAAGATTGGAAAAATCATCTTTTTTTCTTCTCATTGAACACTGACTTATTTTAATGGTTTGAAAACTATCATAAATTCACTTCCAGTTGTTTAATAATTAAAAACTGACTCCTGTCAGAATTGTAGAATCTTTTTAAAAATGTGTCTTTCCTCCTTTCCCTCCTGCTGGGGCTTTGCAAATTTTACCATGTAAAATTCTTGAACTTAGAAAGCAACATTGGGTAGAAGAATGCATTCTATATCTAGATCTACTACCACTGTAACAGTTTATTAAATACTCCAGCAAGGACAGACAAACAAAAGATGAGCCAAATTGTGGCAGCTGTCCTAAGTTTCCATAAGTCCCCAGGAAACAAAGTCCACAAGTTCCCTTGTCATCACTGAATCCATACTAGTTGGCATATAACAAAGGCGAAGACAATGTGGATTTATTCTAGATATCCCACCAAGCATTGTAAAAATGCCTCTATTTATGCGTGACTAATACAATTAATAAGCAAATAGTCTCACAATCACTATCGAAATACCATTTTTCTGTTTACATTGTTTCCTGAATCTTTTATACTTCATTTTGCTGACAAGTTACCAAACTGTGTGTTTTGAGTGGTTTTCTTTCACATCACAGGAACCATTACGGCTATTCCAAACCCAGCTCACTGAATACTGAGGCCCAAGCAAAATGAAGTAGATGCGCCCACTGACACCAGCATAAAGAACTAAGGAACAATCACACCAACCACTGGCCTCCCATACAAGCTATGGAGGTCACAATCCCTCCACATTAATAATCACTCCCTTCACTTCTCCTATACTTCCAGAGGAAACCACTGGGTTGGCTTTAGATGTGGCTTCCCAAAGGCTCACTGACCAGTGATTTGTTTGCTTTCTGTACTGTCTTCTCTGGAAGACTCACCCTTGTCTGAATTGTCTGTTATTTGTTAAACTACAGATTAAGTTAGACTCACTCATGTCTAAGAAACTCAAATGTCATCAGCATCAAATTGGTATCAGTGGTATGCTCTTACATAGCATACATCCTTCCCACCAGAAGTAAGAACATTTATTTTCCCTTTCAGTGCCAGTTAAAATTTCCAAACTCTCCAGAAGTATATTTATATTTTTATTCTGAAGTTTGTATTGTCCTAAATTAACAACAAATAGTTGGTTATGGACAACCAGAAGTCTGAAGCAAAATAAATATGAACTTCTTTATTTTTAATGCACTTGCACAAAGTGTAAAGCATAGTGTACCCATTTTAGAAAAGTCCTATGACAGCATTCAATGAAATTTAACTAGAAGTGAATTGTCCAATACAGGCTAGATAAAATAATCTAAAATTACTTACTTAGATTCAGGGCAACCTTAGCTATTAAATTACTCTACCAGGAAAAAAAAAAAAAAAAAGAAAAAAAAAAAAGAAAGAAAGAAAAAGTTATTATGGCTGTACTTCTGTACTTCTAAAGGCATCGCTTATATTTATAAAACATGCCAGAAGTCCAGAATCAAACATGGGTGTAGGAGGTGATATTTTCCATGGTTATACATCTGAAATGATGACATATGGACTACAGAGAAGGTAATGTATATACATCTGGCTTTGCTTGGTTTTAAACTGTGGAATTTGTCACGGACAAGTCAAGATCCTCCAAGGTGTGAACTGGTGTTGGCCAGCCTGGGCCACACTGCTCCTCACCTCATGAATCCAGCTCTCAAATCCCCTGCTCTAGCAGAATGCACTGCTTACCCACCCAAGAACCCAGTTCTTCCCAGTGATATTTCAAATGATGAAAATTCCGTTCAGTTAGGCCAAATGTGTAGGCCTGGGGAGCAAGACCTGCAAGACACAAAGCATGAGCGGCCAAACTCCCTCCCAACATCAAGTACCAGTCCAGTCCAATGAGTGCTGCTAATTTCTCCTATCTGACACAGACAGCTAAATTAGCAGACTAGACTCCACATATAACCAGACAAAAGTTACAACCTCCAATTTTTTAATTCCTAATGTCAGAAGGTATATATGCTCCCATATAGACCTAGGTCCTCAGGAGAAACAGAGGTATTCTAAGTACTCTAGAAGATGTATGCAAGAATTGGTGATCCTCAGTCACCAGGCTTGCCAGCTCCCCAGTTCATATTCAGCCAGCCAAGACAGGTCTTAATCCACTGATGAAAAATACATGCTGAAATGTATTTCCCCCAGAAAATCTCACTCAGGTGCTGACACCATTACTTACCGCCACTACCAGAGACAGAAAAGTGAAGCTATAGGCTGTTCCCCTATCTCAAAGATGGCCAGTGTACTATGTATCAGTGTACAATTCCAAGTAGTGCAATTTATTACCCTAAGCAGTACTTCAGTATTTGTGGAAATAACGTACTTTGGAAGACTATCATATTACATCATCAGATGATGCCATTAAAGACATCTTGTGTTTACAGGACTGACTGTCTAGGCAGAGTGTGAGAAAACAATCATTATTAGATACAAGTCAGCTCCTCCTGGAGCCTCACCAACTGCCTTTTGTTTGGGGCACTGCATCGCACCTGAAAGCACCAGTGGGGAGTTGGGAAGAGAGAGAAGAAAGTCTCAGAAACTTCACATAAAATTAAGACCCTCCATTTCAAATACTTTCTCAGATGAGGTAATATTACTTATTGACAAATAAGCTCACAAGCAAAACCAAATGTAACCATTAGCCTTCCTGCACCCCCTCATAAAGACTCAGTTCCATGTGAAACTTAAGATGCTGAAAACAGCTGTAGGCAAACTAAGGAGACTGTGCACAGGGCATACAATTACACACAACATTTCTAAAGCTTAAAGCATCACAAAAGTCTTGTACAATAAAGCTTAAAACTTTCTTCTTTAAAAGCACCTTACTTTTGTTTTGAATTTTAAATATCAGGCTGCAGGGGTGGGGNATATAAGTAAAATATTAAAATACATTCAGTTATGATAGTGTTGCCATGTTTGTCAGTTGTACAAAACATGCTTCATTTCATGCCCAGCAGATTCAAATTATACATCTTCTTTTTTCTTCCTCACAGATACATAAAAACAAATGTTTTCAAGATTTACAGAACCTCACTTTTTATCAAGCCTGCTAAACCCACTATTTCAACACTGCAACCCAACACTGACCTACATGGATCCGTACAGCTTCTATATACATGCATATGTGTGGGCACATGCCTCTGTGTGTACGTGCACTTATACACATATTTAATCAAGTTTTAACTTACTTGATTTTGCACATAAAAATACTTGCTGTGATTTTTTTTTTCAAACATTCTGCTTTAGAAAACTGTAAGAAAGAAATAGTCTTCAATTACACTGAAGGGAGTGTTAAATGGAGAGGAAACTGCAGGGTGAGAAGTCAGACACCAGCGAGAAACCACTCAGAGCTACAAGTGCAAGAGAAATATTGACAAAGTGCAGAACTCGGATGCGTTTGAACTCTGGACATTCAATGTGGATGCACTTTTAACCCTTGGCAATTCGGTAAGTTCTCTCATCCATGCTAACCTTATGAAAAGCAGATTTAACTCTCTCGGTGCTATGGAAACACCCTACATTTGAGTCTACTTTGGGTATAAACCTTTGCTTGGTTTGCTTGGCTCAGAAGGGGATTAGCCAGAAGAGGCACGCTTCTATGAGAAAGGGTGGGTGTTGGGGGGGATATTCAACAGGAAGGATGGAACTCTGTGTCGGAGCAGAGGGTGCTTGCGGCGCGGCCTTTCCCGGAGGGGGACAACGGCCCCTGGACGCACCTGCAGCCCTGGCTGACTGCACTAGGCCGCCCCGAAACGGGGAGAGAGGGGGGTGGCCGGAGCGCGCCGTTCCTCGGTGACCGCTGACCGCTAGAGGGAGCCGACATTGTGCAGCCGCGCAGGGGTGAGGCGCAGGGGTGAGGCGGACGGGGG
>VXBZ01006482.1:433113-483918 GCA_013399135.1 Heliornis fulica
CTCCATCTCCCAGCTCAGGGGCATGAAAACCTTGATGATGACCAGTCTGACGGTTGAAGACTGAGGCAAAGAAGACATTAAGTACCTCAGCATTCTCCTCATCCTTAGTGGCCAAATTTCCTTCCGCATCCAACAAAGGAGGGAGATTTTCCTTGGCCCTCCTTTTGCTGCCTATATATTTATAAAAGCCTTTTTTGTTATCCCTGACAGAGGTGGCCAGTTTAAGTTCTAGTTGGGCCTTCGCCTTTCTGATCCTCATCCTACATAACCTCACAGCGTCCCTGTAGTCTTCCTGGGTAGCCTGCCCCTTCTTCCAAAGGTGGTAGGTTCTCCTTTTCTTCCTAAGCTCCAGCCAAAGTTCTCTGCTCAGCCAGGCCGGTCTTCTCCCCTGCCTGCTCGACTTGCGGCACAGTGGCAGAGACAATTCAAAAGTGTAGAGAGATAGTGACTGCACTGGGATCTCCTATACGGACATGTTTCTTTATGGTCTTCACTTGGAAAACAAGATATGAAATACATCTGCAGTTGTCTGGTAGGCTTAAAACCTCTTGGTATATGAAGAAAGAATGAACCGCTGAACTACAACTATCCAAGGGAAGTTTTGAAAGGAAAATAAAATTTAAAAAAAGAAAGCTGGAAAAAACCTCGATGAAATGCTAACCAGTTAACAAGAACAACTGTCCCCAAATGAGTTCCTATCCATTATCCTTTTCATAATTATTGCAACAGAGCAAGTAGCTTCAGTACCTATGTATAAAAATGACCTATCAGAAACTTAACAGGTCATTTCCAAAGGTGATTATGAGCCCTGAATTGCAGAGCTACTTGGTTTTGCACATAATTCTGCTCAATGTCAATAATCTTCACAAAATTAAGATAAAATGTGTTTCCAAAAGACTAATAGTTTCAGACTATTCTGAAATAAACTTTCAGAAACTAAATCTACTGCTTCAGAAGGTGTGAGGTAGTGAACACTGATGAAGCAAGTGAGGTCATTATCATAACTGAAATGTTAAAAATTTTGCTTTTGCCTGTGCTCTGGTGTCAGGAATGGAAAGGAGGCTGTAATTAAATGTTAGAGCTCTTACAATGGCACATGCTATAATTAAATGATGATGAGTGTAACAGCAAAAACTCTAAGGTTAGATAGAAGGGATAAAAAGCGTAGTAGGCAACCAGAGTGGACATCTGCTATAGATCAATGGACAGTAGAAATGTACAAGTAAAGATACTTCCACCAACTCTTTTAACAGTTCTTACAAGTGCATGATCTTCATGACAGCGGTCTTAACTGGCCCTGCTTCTTAACAGGCAGTGGTTTGTACTTTCATTGTAAGTGAATACACAATAGGTTTTGTATTAGAATATATTGGAAAATTATTCTGAACCCCTATTAAAGGAGTATAATAAAGGACAGGAGGGTAGCTGTGCAGCTTCCTCATTTGCTAAGGTTGTTAAACAGTAGGACACAGAAACAGATCCTAGCACTCCCACTGTGAGTGACTTGGGCATGCTGTAAAGAAGTTAGCTGAGCAAAACCAGAATTGGTTTGCTTAAAATGTGCAGGGGAAAAAAGGTAAGACGAAGCGTACCACATGACATTAACCAGAGGAAACAAACAAAATACCAGCTTTCATTCATATCAAAGAGATGAATGAGAAAACAAAACTATAAAATCCTTTGATCTTAACTGAAATGAATGAAAATTGGGACAATTTGCAAATATCTATGATATTGACACAGGTTGGGTTTAAATCTACCTCAATAACTAAGAAGTCAAACTTGGACCAAAACCCCCTGATCTCAAAACCTGTATATGATTTTTTTACAGGAGGGAATGAAGCAGAACATGGGATTCTGATACTGATTGTTCCTCCCTTGTTTTCTGTTCCAGGACAAAAAGAGAAAAGAAAAGGTGAAACAAACACTCAGAGATATTATTACACCATTCAGTCAGGCCTGGGATCTCAGGAGTCTCTTGACACTCCTCTCCTCCAGAAACCCTAACAAGAATGAGACAAGAAACTGTATGTTCTCCTTGGTTCTGCAAGGAGCCTTTTCTTTTCTTTTTTTTTCTTTTTTTTTTTTTAATATAGACTTTGAACACATGCTCTGCATCATGTTATGTCATACTGGAACAACTCCTCAAAACACTGAACTCACTTGTGATTATTTATCTAAAAACTTTGTTTTCTTTGTGGGTTTTTTTGGACTGTATCTAGCGATATGTAAACTCCCAAGACTTCAACCTGCCATCTCAAAGAAGCTGATGCAAGAGAGTCCAAGTAGAGTTTACTGTCGGTCTGTAAAGTGAATAAAATGATAAATCTCTGTACCGAAAGCCAGCTGCTTCATTCTTAACTCTGATATATCACCCCCCCCTTCTCTTTTGCATTCTAGCTAGCATACAGCTGTAATAAATGTGGCTCTTCTCACAAGCCATGCAGATGTTAACAGTTCTGTAGGACATCAAGAAACATTTCAAGAATCTTGTAAGTGCTGACTAAACTTGATTGAATTACCCACACTACCTCCTCCACATTCCTATTCAGTAACATTAGCCTTCCTGAATGTATTAAGAAAAAAATAATTAGCATTTGAGCCAAGACATTAATATCTAGGTCTAAATGCACTATCAATAAATAAGGAATGTTCTTAAGCCATCAGGACAACAGATACTCAGATAGTGAACCAAAAGAAGTCAATTTACTCTTTGTCAAGATGACTAATGCATTTTTCGTGTCTTATCTATGCAAGAGTGGCTAAATGGCAGTCTGAAAATATGTATTTATAAAGTCACTGCAGGATGTATTTGAAAGAAAGGCTGAGTTATAGTGAGGGCTTTTCTAGTAATCAAATTAATTAATACTAAATTAGAGTGAAGGAGTTCAAAGTGCTACCTGGTACATTTTATTAAAGTTGTATTAGCATGACAGTCATATGCATTAAAGATTGAGCTAAAGCCTCAAACCTGTCTGTTCTGGGCAGGAGCAAGAGTCCAGCTGTGCAGGTAGAGGATTAGATACAAAATGCATTCATTAAGCCGGTCTGTACTAGAGATACTGTTTCAATATTCTTCCTTCTTCAAGCAGGAAGCTTAGTCTCCTCTTTCAGGGTAGGACTTTCAAAACAAGTGCAGTGGTTTAGAATCACAGTCACCAACAAAGGCAGATGTGACTAGTACTCATGTATTACTCCAGACACTTGAAAATCCCACATCAAATACCCTACCCTGTGTGTAAACTTCACACTTTCAAAACCGACTGGAAGGGGGGCTGCAGAGTGATTCACAACACCAAGTCATAAAAGGATCACAATCTTTGACAAGTTCAGAAACAAAACGTGCAGTCGAGAGTTTCTACAGCACAGTTTGGAGATTGTCTCCAGTCAAGTGTCAATCTCAGCAGAGTTTCAAAGAGGACAGGGTAGGGAGAAATCAAATGAACATATCAGTACATTTCCTGCAAGGGATCGATAAAAAGACCTCCCACCTCTGAAGAGTTACTTACCTGCTCAACTTGAGTAGCACACTTGAAGTTAAAATAACGTCTTTGAAGACGCGGGGCTCAAATAATTTACTATGAAATGCAGAATTCAGGGTATTGTTTGTTCTTTAATTTAGCAGTATGGGAAATCTGAATACAAAGCAGAATTGCAACACGGTATTTTTTAAATGGTTCATGACACTGCTTTTAGAGTAACTTCATCAAAATGTCATAAAAAGAACATTTCAGCATTTTGAGATAAGCCAAAAAGACAATTGACTGCAATCTTGAAAAGAAGTTAATGTAATATTAACAGAAGCTATGTAATTAGCTAGTCCAAAACCTCAACCTGCCTTTAAGCATCCATGAACAAGATAAAGTGGGAGGAGAGAGCAGAAAAAAAAGAAATAAAAAGAAATAGAGGGAGAAAGAGAGAAATAAAACAGAGGAGAAAGAAATCCCTCATGAGCCAGAGTCCCTCACTGCTGTTATTCCTCCAGTTCAGTCATGGCTTAGGAGCCATAAACATCATTGAAATTCAAAGGCAGCTCCGAGAAAGAGGACGCCTCAATTGGTATGCAAGTGGTGTTTTCTCGCCCTGAATACATTATGAACTTGCAGCATGCTAATATGCCATGCTATCATAAGCACCAGATGGAACAGTAGGCAGTGTATGTCCCATCAAACCTCAGGAAGATGTATTAATGTTCCTGCTCTCTTTTTTTTTTTTCTCCCCTCCCCTTCCCTCCCCCCTTCCCTACTACAGCTCTTCAGCTGTGTCCCTAGACTGGCACATTTCTTAGCATCAGTCACCTGCTCCTGCAGCACAGTTCTCCAGGGTTGCCTCATCTTCACCAGGTGGTGCCAAGCATCTTTTCTATCTTTTTTATCGCAGAAGGTAAAGGCCACAAGACATTTCAGGCTGTGCTTACTGAAGGGTACCAAGTACAAAAGCTAACATCATGAGATAAATGATAGATGAAGAAAGACTTTGGGTTTAAAGCTAGCACAATTGTTTTAAATTATGTATAAGTAGCGCAGCACAAATTTTCCCCTCGGTACTATTGGTGAATGTGAACTTGGGGGATGGGGAAGGGCGATGGCAGGGATGGAGCAGTGAAGAGTTAAGATTTTCTGCATAACCAAATAAAACAGAGGAAACTGGATTAAAGATATTCGAACTGAAGTCCATTTTTCACCACAGTGGAAACCTTTTCAGAGATGTACACAATTCAACAGCCATTTATAGGGCAGGAGGCAGTGTTTAATTTGAAATCAAAGTAGGAAATTTAGTAACTGGCTCACAGACAAAATAGTTTACAGGATTTTTATTATTAAAAAAAAAGATATATTTTTATTACTTTATGATTAAAGAATTACTTAGACCTGTATGTATGATTAAAAATAACTGTGGTATTTTAATACTGCTTTGTACTATTAATGAATTTGGTTCCCAAGGATGTTTTATCTGGCTAAAGACAAATGCAATCTAGTATTCTGTATGACGTATATGCATATGCATACAAAACTAAAACATTTTCTGGTATGACCTGAATGTTTCTATCTATTCATAAAAATATGACTCCTATTGAAATATAGTTTACATGAGTGGGTTTTTTTTCCTCCTAACAGGCCCTTAAAAAGATAAAATTAGGCCCTCAAGACTGAAAAGAGTCTGCGCATTCAAAGACAAGAACAACCTGAGATGGCTGACAAGAAGCAAACCGGCTTTTCTCATTTGAACTTTTTAATGTTCAAGTACTTTTAAACACGTTTGTTTTTCAGTAAGAAATCGCATCAGCAAACATTTTGCTAATTTCTGATATTTTAGAAACCACCTGCTGATTTACAAACAGCTCTCACTATGCATGTAAATCCATTATTTTCCTAACAAGATTAGCCTTCTCATAAATAAAGTCTAATTCTGCAAGATGTATTCACAACTCACACAAACTTTTCTGGTAATTAACATTGCTCAAAAACACAGAGAAGTTATCTGTTGCATCTATAAGAAGGTTTTTTCCAAGGTCTGTTTGACAGGGATTTTCCCCCACCCATCCAATCTCAACAAAAATAAAAGATAATGAACTTTTTCTTTCAAACACTGTTGCTCAAAATTAACAGGTGTTATTCCAGCATCTATTAAGTCCAGACAGACTCTAATGCAAGGATGTCTATGGAATAAGTCAGAAATCATACCACTTTTTTCCTATTTTCTCTTCCTACTAAATTCTGGGGGACTTATTTTGTTCCTTAATATATAGCATTTAAGGGTAATTCAGTAAGTTATGATTTCCATTGTGCAAATAAGTCTATTTAAGTCCATTATCCTGCATTATAAAGTAATTCCTGACACCTAAACAGCACTCAATTTAATTACGACACACTAAAACAATACAACTGACTCCCAAAGGAACCTGTTTGGATCTGAAGATGATGATATATGCTAGCTGCTGATCATCTTTCACCATCAGATCTGTAATCAACTGTTTTAAGGAATGGTATCAGAACATCTGCATCATCATATTATTCTGTGGCAAAAAGCCCTCAAAACCCAGAATTCCATGCATCAATGTGTGTATATTACGGACTTGTAAGCAGGTATATTTTAAAGCTAGCAGCTTTACTGTAATGACTGAAGTAGACACACACACACACAAAANGATTTTGATTTAGCAAGCATCAATTTCTGCAGCAGAATCCCCATTGGGTGATTCATCAAGGCATCTATTCTATATCTAGTGTGGCAAAACAGCAAAAACACTTACAGCCTCCAAAAAGAAAAACACTTGTGACAAAACTATTAAGCATTCCTGGTGATTAAGTAACAGACATTCATTCTTTCAAGACTGTTTTGAACCAATGCCTCAGACAAAACTGTAATCATGTTTGCTGCTGTCGGGATGAAATCAAGGCATTGTGATTTTCTGTGTTCCTTCAAGAAAAAGCAGGTTCAGCAGCATCTACAAAGCTCTTTCTGAAAGAATATAGAAGTTAACTAAGGAGAGAGTATATCATTTTTCTTGTGGCTCTGCAGAGGCATGCTGGTCGATACCTGAAATGCAGGTAGTATTTTTATCTTTAGGGCTTTTACAGACTCTCAAGAACAGTTTGAAGCAAAAGCTTTAAGGCAGCATAAACTAAAGAATTCTGTTTCTGCCTGTCTCTGAAGATTAAATACCATTACTTTCCTTCCTCGGAATGAAAGGAATTGGAAATTACTACTCTACCAATTGATATGTCAGAGGAAGAAGCACTAGCCAGTCAGCTGTCCTAAGAAGCAACCATGCAAATCCAACCTCTATTCCACAAGCCGTGGTTTTGAAGAGAACAAAGAAATACTGCAACTCTCCCTCAGATGGCAGAGAACTTGCTATACACTCTCCAAAGACTCTCTGCTTTCATAACCAAGCTTTCAATGAAAGTTTCATGCACAGATTCATGTCCTGTGCAACAGCCCTGCTTATTAAATATAGAAAACCCAAAACCAAATTTGCTTTTACAACCATAGAGAATAATGTAGAGAGAGATGTAAGGAAATTAACAAAACAACAAGAGCATTCTTCAAAATACTTTAAAAATTTAACACAAGAGACAACAAATAGTCACCATCTTGCTTCTCCTCTATTTCCAAAGTGAAAATAAAGTGCTCACATCAACTATCAGAAATTCAGGAAAATAAAATATACACTCATTACTGCCCAGAACCCCTTTGCAACTGAGAACTGTCTTTTTTTCTGAAGATGCAATGCAGTTTAATGGCTATCTTCATGAAAAATAATCATGCTTTGACTTTTATTTAGTGATTTAAATCACTTCTGTGATCTAATATGAATGAGATCGACAGGAACGGCCACACGCTCGCTCTCTAAGGATCCCTGATCTTCCAACAACATGAAAGGATGGGCTCAACCAATGTCACCTCAATCCAGAAACAGTTTTACCACTGCCCTCCCTCTGCTAGTGGCAAAATAAAAAATACGACCACCCCAAGCCCAAAGACACAGTAAACTCTGTTGCAAGCCAGTTGCGGAGAAGAAAAACCAATTACTTTCAAAGTTATTCAAGGATAGTGCCATCTGACCCCACTGGATATCAAATCATTTAACCCCTCTTTTACAGACAGAATCAATGCTGCTCTAATCAGTATCTTTCAGCTTTCTTTACCATGTTAGTAACTCTGAAAGTCCTTACAGTTCACTCAGTATTTCTTGGTGTGTACTTTGAAACCTGATACAAACCCTGACTCCTGCTCAAAAAGAATGAGGTTATCGCATCCCTGCTTCGTAATGATCATTTTCTGTACATTGCAGTGTTTAATAATTTAGAACATCAAAAATAATGCATCTTACATGGTTCCAAGCAAATAAAGCAGCCAAAAGAAACTGTAATGCTGTCCACAGAAAATGACCTCTCCTTAACTTCAGTTAGCAAACTTTCTCCTAGCTAGAATACAAATAAGCATGTGCAAAGCTAGCAGATATAATTACGCAATCAACAATTATGTGGTGAAATGGACTGGAAAAATAAAATTAAAACAATAAACGTTAATTTGTATTTGCTAACCACGAATGATGTAGCTGATGCTCTGCAAGTCACAAAATCCTTTTTGGGGGGAAATAAAAGATTCTCTTAAAAGTTCAAGAAACAATATGGGGAAGTTGCATATAGAAAAAGTCTATGGATATGGCATGCATTTAGATTATAAAATAGCTACAGTGAAGATTCAAGGGCTATGTAAACACGCTTGCTGCCCTGGTTTGAAAGGGCCACCAGAATATATTTGGAATGCAGAGTTTAGAAGCAAGAATCAAATTATGGTTGTATTTTTGTATGATCCGAGTACACACATTTTCCAAACTGTAATCTTGTGGCAGGAAGACTATTTGAGTCATGTGTGTTTGCATGATTCACAGAACACATATTAAGGACTGCTCTGAAAGAAGAAGGGGAAAGGCCCTGTATCGCTAAACCGGGAGAGGTTACTCCTTTAGCAGGATGTGGTTTCAAAACACAAGCAGAATTAAGACAGTGAACCCAGCATTGCCAGAACAATCAGAGAAAAGGGGGGCTACAAGAATCTGCACCCTCGGTACAGAGGAGGGCTCCCAAAGCTTGGAGAAGTGGATTACAAGTACATGAAGAAAATTCCAATGAAGGATTTGAACAAAAAAAGTACAAAGTTAAATTTTAGATGTGCTTTCGAATGACCCACAAAAGACAGATTGTGCATTAACCCACAGAAGAGGGAAAAAAAAAAACCCAACCCCTGTATCAATAAGCCAGAAAGGGCAATGGACTCTGAAAGGCAGAATGTATTCCTGCTTCCCGAATCATCATTTCAAACCTCGCTGGAAAGCAGTTAAGAATATGCAAATCCCACTTCCTCAAATCTCAATTTATTACAGCAACCCCCCTTTTTTAAACAAGAATGACATTGGCCTGACACTACACCAGATCTGCATGAACCTGCAGTATGCTTGAAGGGTTATCAAACCACATTTTTCTTCCTTACTTCTCAGCCTCTCCTCCATGAGGTGATCAATACCGATTCCTTTCGCTCTCCTATTTCCATACTTCTTTCGGTTCATACGTAAAAGGCCTCAAAGCTTGTTTCAGTCTGCTTCTAAAAGGATGTCCACAATGAATGAGAACCATATAATAATTATGTCCACATATTAATACTGTCACCATCAACTGCTGACAGTATTTCCTTTTGAACTTCAAAAGGATTGCCTGACACCTCTGACTCACAACTTGTACCTGTTCACAAGCGCAGTACATTGCAGGCACCGTTCCAGAATATTTATCCACATTAATACTGGATAATTAAATTAATTTAAATATATGGGTCCTACCAGATAGTTATTCCTGATTAAAATTTCACAAGATTGCCATATCCCAAGAGCAAGAAAATGAAGTTGTTTTATTTTTAAGAAGTAGAAATAAATGCATATCTCATTATGCAACGCCATGGAAAAGCTCAAGACTGTAGCTTCATGCCATAGGAATTTGGGCAGGAGATTTTTAGAAGTTGGATGGGTTCAGTCTCTTTCAACATTACAGCCCGTTAAACCAGCTGCAAGAACATCACTACCAGGTGGTGTGCTGCAGCACAGGGTCAGGGAATCTCCAGATGAAGCAACACCTCTCACATCCCAAGGTTTCCAGAAACTTGTTAGCTCAAGTTCTTCTCCAATTAATGCTCACAATTAGGCTGTTTCTGTATACTCTGTCTATAAGTGACAGTAAAACAAACAAAAAAAAATCCCAAAATCCCAGCAGAAATACATTCAGCTTTGGTATGTGGAAGCACAGCTCAATTAGCTGCCACGGGAAGGAGATGCAGCTCTTTCAGCTATCCCGGAGTCTAACAATTCTGCTCTTCTACCAGCATGCAAAGGCAACGTTCCTTATGGATGGTAATGGTTTCAGATGAGATTCAATGAACAAATAACTTCAGGTGCCCAGAAACTCAACACTGCTGAAATTTCCCCCTGAAACACAACACAAAAGGTAGTGCTGCCACAGACCACTCTGCTCTCCCTTACAGTGCATGGGGCTGAAGCATCCCAGACTGGGTATCCAAACCTGCTAGTGGATTCAGGGGAACAAAGAGTCACCACGAACACTGAGGTGACTTCAAGATCTCAGAGAGTCCATGCTTCCCCTTCTGTCTCAAAGCGTGTACAGTTAGATCAAGTTGCACGGGGGGTTTGTACAATATGGTGTCTTCAGTAATGGGAATACTACTACCTCCCTGGACAACCTTTTTCAGTGCCTGACCATCCTTTTAGTGAAGAAATATTTTGCTGTTTATCTACTTGGGATTTTGTCATGGTCCATTACTTTTCCCTGTTGCCTCTCATCCTATCACTACGCACCTCTGAAAAGAGTTTGGCTTCATCATTCTTCTCTACACCCTCCCATTAGGTAGCTGCAGACAGCTTGTGACAGAAAATATGATATAAAATTTGTTATATTTAACTAGCAACTGCCTACAGCTCACTAACAGGAAAATACTGGAGATAGGATGCTTTACTCCTGCCTTTCAAGAGCCTCAGTAACTTGGAGACATGGGATCCACAGCACTATTCCCTCCTCCAGAAAAGATGTCCATATCCTCACCTTCAGAAGATTGGCAAGCAGAACTTGGTTTGTGTAACACACAGCTAAGCGAGACGGAAGAGGTGAGCTTTGATTTTATTCAAGTTTTTTTAGTGGAAGTCTCAGTTTGGAAGTGAAAGACATGAATTCAAAATGTCCTTCTGCTTGCTCGTGCTCAAGTCTGCAATATATTTCCACTGGCAGGGGAAAAGCTACTGCCCGGCAGGGCCTTGTTCTGAATGGGAACCATCACTCTTGTCCTGCCCAAGAGCTGAGCAGGGAACAAGTCAGGAGGGACTGAGGCCTGAGATCAAGGGCAGCAAGGAGGAATTCAAGGAGGGATCAGCTTTGGCAGTGGACCTACTCTTCGTCTGGTGACTCTCGCGTAAAAGAGGCAGAAAGAACAGATGTACGTTGCAAACTGCAATGTGGTGCAGAGACAGCTGAGCTCCTGGCAAGTTTAGCCAGTGAGTATAGATAGCCCAGCACGGCAAGGGCTTCACCAGCTTCAGAGGAACTGCGTGAAGGTGGAGTTAGCCAAGCGGGCCAATATGGCTAGACTGTGTCTGCGTACAAGTAAAAATCCAAGTGCTGCTCTGCTCTATGTATTTCCCAATTTAATCTCTACTTTGGTTTTACACCACACTCATTTCTGGGAACCAAACGTAAGCCTGCACTTGTGAAGAGACCAATGTTTCTAAATATCCCCTAGGCATCCTCCCAGATTACCTACCAGATCAAACTGTGCAAATGACTCAAGACATAGAAATGCCTCAATTCTAAAAAGACACAGGTGTGAACTCGGCACTGGACTGCTTAACCCTGTCAATACTGGGGCAGATCTTGGCACACACAGGTAGGTGCATCTCGACATGCTTGGGAAACTTTAAAGCTGCAATAAGGATGCATCTGGAATGAGGAGAGAGTTGATGGCAATTCAAAGGCATGCAATTCTGGGTTTGGAAACCAGCTACTGCTTTAATTGCAGAAGTTGTCTTTGCACTTAGCTTTAATCTGTGACCTGGTAGTGAGAGATCAGGCTTCAGCTGATTTTTTTATAGCTATCCTTGATCTACACTTGGATGAAAAAAGGATGTAGCAAGCAAACCAGAAAACCGGTACAGGTATAGATAGTGATCCTGAATAAGACCATACACCATGTCCTCTTCTACACTAAGTGTATCAACTTCTCTATTTAGACTTCTCAAATTGGCATATCACACCATTTTGGAATTTGTTTTACCAAGTTGGTACCCAGGTCTTTTTTAACACATCAATTTGTGAGACTCAATGATCATCCCTTAACTGGCAATTATGTGTTAGTGCTGAGCCCAAAATCTTCAAATCAAGAAGCGATCGATGCTAAACACCCTGTGCACACCAAGGAAGTACCAGTCCTGAGAAACTGATTCATTTGTTCCTCTCCAGCTAAGGGTCTGAGTTGAAAAGCACTAAATCTTCACAGGGACAGAGTGTTTGGGACCACGCTTAAAAATACAAGTTAACATCTATTTCTGCAGCATGATCTGCATCCCCTGATGTGTTAGTTACTTTCCATGCATACATAGAAAGTTGCTATTCAGTCCCATGGGTTGAAAATAAGAGGAATAATGTCATGCAGACTTTGGAATTTATTACTACCATAAAAGAAGAAGAAACTTTAATACTTTGAAAAGCAAGCCATTATACATCGTGTCCCAAACCCTACAATACGTGGCTGAAGAACCCATGGTTCTCATAGGAAAAGAGCTTTTTCCTCCTATCTGAATCCTGAAGAAGATAAAGTCATTAGGTAGGATGATTGGGATAATGATGCAAGGTTAACACTTGGACTTAAGTGTTTCCAGACACATTTTCACAGTCTGGCAGGAAACTTGTTTTGCAAGACATGGAATTGTCCTAATATAACAGCATAGCAACTGCAACTTAAAACAGAACAAGTCAGTTAATGGACTGTTAGGAGACTTTTGCTGTATAACAGCATTTAGACGCATGTATTTAAAAAACAGGTGGATAATCCAAATGTTCAGTTACTAGGACACTAACAGTTATGTCCATGGCAATTTTGTTTCTGTTCTTTAAACAAATCATCACTTGCAAGCACTAATGTTAAAACCAGAAAGCCAGTCTAGTACACAGTGGCTATAAATGCCAAATCAATTTTCAGCAGATAATAAAGTCCATGTTTTACAATCAGCAATGCACTGTTTTACTACCCAAAATGTAAGCTAATAATATATAGCTCTGCTAAATGGAAAATGCAGATATGCTGTTAAGAAATGGGCTGGCTGTGAGATGATGGATCATTTCTGCTGGGACCTTCTTAAAGCTATGTGCAAATGTTTTGAAAATATCACATGATGTGGCCATGTGTTAAAAATTACAGCCAGTTAAGTTCTCTGCTAAGAAAAATATGTGGGCAATTTATGAAATGCACTCCAGGATGGAGATATCTTAAGTAAAACCAGATTTTGAAAACAAACCTCTTTTTTTTTTTTTTGAAACATGAACTTAAAAAAAAAAAAGTTGCAGCCACATCTGGAGAGCAGAAGTAAAGAAAGGGTGGTCTGACCTAATACCAGGCCATCTTCTGAAAGAGCAGCTTTATTTCTGGGCTACAATGACTGTGATCACTGATTGTCCTTTTAAGGAAACCATGCTGAATGCTGCCACGGGCAATAATAAAGCATTTTGTAGGCCAACATCTGTTCTTTGAAAGTACCATAAAATGACTGATAGATTTGTAATGTTTCATAAATAAAGTCCAGAATAAACAGTTCTAGGAAAAAAAAAAAAAAAACAAACAAAACATAACAAAAAAAAAAAAACAGACCAACACGTTGGCAGTTATCAGACAAACTGGTGTCAGGTATCAGATTCTAACAGTGTTCCCCCTGGAATCAACTATTTAGATAGAAACCCTTCCTCGAGTTCACTACGTAGAATGACAAAATGGTTAACTTGGTTACTGGGAGCTGCACGTTAATGGGATTGTCTTTCTACACACTTTGCTCAGAGTTGCAGGAGTGCCTGAACAGAGATCCGACCGGCTTTTACAGCGCTTCATTAGCGAGCTTCGCTGCTGTGGCTTTGCCCTGGCAGGGAAGTGAGGAGGTGAGCGACCCGTTGCAATTATAACAGCACGAGGAGTTTGTCTTTGAAGGGCAAATTTATTCTGTGTAAAAGTGTTATCACTACACATAAACCAGAACCCGTCTTTATTACTTCCTGTTCTTTCCCCAAAAGAAGGGGGACTTGAGACGTCAGAACCACTAAAGGAGTGCTTCTGAAATCAAGACTTCACACATACACAAAAGGCACTGATATAATATCAGATTACATAAAAATGCACATCCTTTTAATCTCCTGTACATAATGTGCTTACTTTTAAAATACAAAATCTGCCCCAGATGGCTAATAATGCCCATTTGAAAAAAACCAACACCACAATATTAAAGGGCTAAAATATGCTGTGAACAGATTGAGAGGCAGTTCATCCTAGAGGAGAGTAAAAAAGTGCAGATGGGTGTCAAAAATAGCCAAGTGTCAGATCTGTTCAAGTATCTCCATTCTGGCACATGCTCCCAGTCACAGCTGTTAGTGTATTCTCTGTATCCAAGTGCAAGGTTTTCTAACACTCCGAGCTGACATTAAAACACACTTCTTGCTACTGCTTTAAGAGAATGCTGGAAATTAAAGATTTATCTAATGGTAAAGCTTAACGAGTATTGATAAGGGTATACATACTTGAGTGTAGCGCATGCCATTTTGATTAAAGATGCATGAAATTTTAAACAGCAGGTAGATTAAGTAATTTAAATGCCAAAGGCTTAATAGGTTTTCAAAAACCTCCACTCTCCGCATTCCAACAGTGTTTGCCAATAGCCCCAAATAATGCACACGAGGAACAAAACTGATAGGACTGCATCAATTTAGTGTATTCATATATCTTAATAAAAGACAGAAACAGTAAACAGCACAAAAATATGAGTTTCTGACAAATATAAAGGAAACATTAAAGGATTTGAATTATGCAGAATGCAGTTTTCTAAATTAATGAATTACCATGATATTTCTAATGAAGACCACGTTCCCAGGAATGTAATGCATACAAATCAAATTTGGCATTTAAAGGGTTAAAATGACCTTTCATAGTCCTCAGTTGTTATCTATGCAAATTAATTTCCCCATATTTCAACCATAGAAATCCTCTTAGCCTTGTGCTTTCAGCAAACAGAGCCCACTTTCTTGTTACAACCAGAGGATCACCAAACATACCAGCAGTAGTAGGGTATGACCGTGTATAAAAATCCTAAAAGGAAAACATTCTTCCAACAACTGGCAATACCTACATGCAACTGTGGTTGCAGCAAACTGGCAGATACTGTTTCAAAACACCATCTGTGAGGTGTACAGACTCTCTGTGATCAAGCGTAGCCTCTTCTGCCTGTCCTACCCAAATAATCCACAAGAACCAGCCAGCTGTAGGATCTCTAGCCCTGTCTTTTTTTATCCAGAGACACAGGCTGCTATAATCAGGCACATGGCTCTCTTCAGCCTTTACCAAAGGGGGGGGGGGGGGGGGGGAGGGAGACAAACAAAACAAAACAAAAAAAACCCCACACCACCCAAACAAACAAACAACAAACACACCGAATTCAATCCACTTGGTCGTGGTGAAGCATCTCGCAAAACCCCTCAGACCAATCCCCCCACACAGACACACCGTTTTCATTGGCAATAACACTTATCAATTAGACAAGTGATCGTAAGATCCAAGGATAATATTTTCCTGAGAAAACCAACCTATTAGAATTTCCAGCTCCACAGCAATTCCTCTAATTCAGCAGATTTTTTTATTATTGTTTTATTTCAAATCAACATATTTAACATATTTCAGTGATCTGCCTGGTGACAGTTAAGGACGACGATTTAGGATGAGGCTGGAATAATTTGCTTTAGAAATCTCCTTCACTTCTCTAACATAAACAGCTTTTCACAGAGAAAATTTCAGCTGATGGGTGAATGCTGTGAGTGATCTCTACCGATCAAATGTTTGCAGATTCAAGGTACAGCTGACAGTCATGAAACCCAGCCCGAAGCTGTATTTCTCTTCGCTAAAAATGATCCCCCGTGCCGAGACCCGCACCCACAAAGCCGGTGACTTTCTGCTATTTCTATCCCTTTTCACTGAAACATCCAGTCCTGCTGTAAGTATCATCTCTGGCAGTTCCCTTGCACAAATTCCCCTCCCCCAAACATATACACAACAGAATTAGCATCCACGATCGCTCCGTAGCCGTATCAGCTTGCAAATCACCCTCTATATTAAAAGAGGAAGAAAGGGGGGGGGGGGGAAAGGAAAAAAAAAATTACTATTAAAAAAAAAACAATTAGCGTTTCCTCATTTAAAACCGAAAGAGCTGCAATAATTTCAACTCACCAGGCATCCTTGGATAAAATATACCACACTGTAAATGGCTCTCTCCTAAAAGCAAGCTTATTTAGGGCTCAGTGCCTCCTGTTCTGGAATGAACAGAGAGAAGCGAGGAGGGCCATCAGAACTGGCTGTGGCAGCGTAGCTGGAGGCAGGATGCTGGGCGCGTGCGTTTGCCAGGCAAAGACAGATGGAGAGCTGACACTCTGTATTGCACTTGGAGCAGAAATGTGAATGATGACAGGAGCACATGTGGCCTTGAACCCAGCCCTGTCTCTTCAGGCAGAACAATGACAGGGATGTGTGTGCAAATTATCACAACCCCGGCTCCCCTCAGCTGACTCCTTTTACTCTACCTTTCACACCAAGTTCCAGTTGACCAAAGAATAGAAAGTAAAATGCGGAGTGATAAGCCAAACACTGAATTATTCATTTTTTTTTTCTTTAAAAGTTAACCCTTTCTTCCCCCCCGACAGCAATTAAGGAAATAAAGCATCGCTTCTAACAAGCCCTCCTCCAAAAGTGGAAACAAATTCATTCTTTATTTTAACAGCCATAATTTTGCACTCCATAGGACTACGTTTGTTTATTTAGCTGGAAATTCAAAACGTGCACAAGGATATACGAGAGGGTCCCCCCTCTTCTTCCTCCCCTCCTCACACTTTTGTCATTATTATGCCATTTTACTATAGTGAACGGGAGTATCAAAATCACTCCCTTTCTCAGAATCTCAGTAGTATGTGTAAAATAGAACACACTTAGAAAGCAGACCACTTGTATTTTACTATAGTGCTTTTAACCCCCTGGGATTCCTGCATTGATATGTTCCAAACATTTGCAGCTTACTCTCCTTTACCTTGCATGGTGATCCATGGGGGATGAAAACAAAATCTTCCCTATAAAGCTTTTTCAAAAGCTAAACAATCATGTCCTCCCAATTTCTGATTTTGCACACCCCTTAAATGTTTATCCTTCACATGAATAACGTATGCCTGGCTAGGTTCAATGCACTCTTCCCTATTAAGCTTTAATGGACACCATGATACATAAAACTACAAGTCTTTGTTATAGTGCTTTATCTAAAGCTGGCTATTTTCTTCTCAGCAGTCTCTCTTTAGTCCTTTGTAAAACATCTCTGCCTCTTAGGAGAAACATACTCCTGACTCGCATGCCTTCTGTAGCACGTATAGCCTTGCACAAAATTCCAGGCACAAGGGAAAATATCTTCTTTTTGGAACTCTCCTCCCATTTAGCACTTGCAAAAGCTTCTTCCTTCAGTAAGGAGTATTTCTCCCGCAATTAAATTAGCATGTAGGTCCTGGTTCTGACTTTGCCTCTGCCATATACATTTAAAACCATATAGAAAGGCAGTGATTCTCAGACAGGTCTTCAGGATCTGTGTCCTTCCTTACCAGTACAAGACTCTTCCTTTTGTACATATTTAAGCATCCCCCTGATTTTGTGTTATGCCATCTTCTGCCTCTACTACGCAGAAACAACTGCGCTTTCAGGCGTTCCACTTCCTTCCTCTAGCTGCCACAACGTCCGATAAAGATCTAGATAGGAAATGGACACACATGCGAAATTAAGCAAAGAATAACAACCCTTCCAATATCCGGACTGAACTTATGAATATTTCTCACTTAAAGCAAATGAGTCATTTAATTTACTGGTATTTCCACGACAACTTTTTAAAATGCTATCTACATGCCACCCTTATGCTTCACTTACATAGGAGGGAGACTCCAAACACAGGAGTGGCAAATTCAAGGAGAGCAAAGAAGCACAGGAACAGCTCCCCTCGCCCCAGTAAATAAACACCAGCACCGCACCAATAATGTAACGTGTCTGCTACTTGAGGCAGGCCTTTCCTTCATCTTCATCAGATAGCTACTGTAATGAAGTTCTCCGTAATGGATTTCTGTGTGTCAGAGAGCCCAAGAGAAACACCAAAACATGAAAACGTTTTCATGACAGACCACTTTCATGAAGGAGGGGGGAAGAGTTGAGAGGAAAGAAGGGGAGAGAATAACAAGCAAAGTCTGTGCCAGTGAGGATTTTAAATAATTTACCATACTTTTTGTTTTATTATTTGATGCACTATTTAAAACCAGTCAGTTAGTATTGTATTTGCTGTGTTGTTTTTCTTTTTAATGCTGTACTCTACATGAAAGGAGAAACATTTTCACAGTTGGAAATGCAACCTTTCATCAACATAGATGCAGCCTGAATCAGCTTTAGAGTAGAAAGTAACGTGTCAAAGGTATGACGCACTTTAATAAAACCAAACAATATTCACTCTTTAAAGTAGGTCTTAATATCAGTACATTGTAAATCCACAGACCACGGCTCACGAAATTGAACTTCCATATGCTGTGTGATTATGCATCTTTTTTTCTGTGTGTAAAAAGCCTTTTTAAGCTGTTATCTGACTACAGTAATTGCCATTTAAATTGATCCACGTCAACAAAACCTGGATCCCTGGAGATTCTCACCTAGAAGTCTGCTCGTGGAAGGGGCTAACAGAATGCCTGTGCATCTGAGACTACTTCAGCATTTTCTCAAGCAGCCAGCTGCATGAATAGTTTTTCCCTCTCATTATTTAATACACTGAGGCAGGCTGCAACCCATTTGGCAGTCCTCCCTGAATAAATATCTGTGGATATTTATTCGCTTTCCCCACACCACCCCCATTTTTAATGTAGTTGCTTAAAGCTTACCCCTCACCAGCTCTGAAATTTTAGCAGGCCAGCAAAGGTGGTCATTCTGCAGAAAGGCTTTATTCTCCTCTGAGAAAGGAAAGGCAGTGGGGTTTAGCACAGTAACGTCAGTACTATGTCTACTACCAAAATGAAAGGGATACAAAGAGAATGAAAAAGTCAGAAGAGAACCTTTAGCCAGGTTCTTCACAGTGCATGTTACACTACACCTTCCAGGTGGGAATCGGCTCCTTCCTTGACAACCATTCAGAACAATTTCCAAAACAATTTTAGATAATCGTAATGGGTAAAGAAGGGAAAACAGCCTCCATCGTCATATATTTGATGGGGGGGGGGGGGGGTTAAAAATNTTTTTATGCAGTGGATGATGACACAAGGTCGCTAAGACACTGATCTGATGGAAAAGAGAAATTCCAAACAGTCACCATGTAGAGGTCCATAGACTGCCTTTTGCACAAACCTAGCTCAGTAACAGGGCCTGGACGTCCACTGAAACGCATCTGTAGTTAATGAAAGCTCTCTATTAACAGTGAAGGAAGAATTTAACTCAAAGCTTTTCTGTAGGACTGCTCAACTTCCCGCTCTACTTATAGCGGACTGTTGTGATACATTGTGACTTCACACAGTGGGTATTAAGTGAGTTAATTCAAAGGAGCTGAAACCTCATTGATCCTAATTGAAAGCAATACACCCAACCAAATAGTTTTCTACCCCATCTGCTCTGGCCTGCCACCAGCTATTCAATACAAGAGAATTAATAGTTTCAGATATTCTAACCGACCCAATAAAAGCACTCATTTAAGCAGGACTGCATTAACAAAGTGAAAAACCAAGGGCAAAATGGGTTCAAATGGAGCATTTTACTCCTAGTTGGCTTTAACAAAGCTGAATAATGCTTATTCTGACTTTTTATGTGCAAGACTTGATAAACTGAATGAGAAGGCACTCAATGATCAGTCAACGAGCATTGATGAATGGTCATTAGGACCCCCCCAATCTCAGGGAAGGCCATTCCACAAAGTGGCACACCAGCTTGAAAGGGCGGACTCACTAATGTCCAGATTTACCCGCTTGCTTGTTCCACTTTCACTTTCAGACCACTGGCCACCAAATGAGGCTGACATATTGGAAAATAATCTTTTATGGGCGAGTGATAAATAAAAATGGAGGCATTAGCTGTGCTTTCAAATTCAAATCTGCTAGTTTTGTCAGCCCCCAAACGTTTTGATTTTCCACCCAGCTGGAAGCTATTAGTGTTTTCTTAAGGCATCCCACTGACAGGGCAAACCCACCTAATGTGCGAGCTGTAGAGCTGATGGGGGACGACCACTTCTAGATGCTTTCTGAACTTTATTCAGTCAATTGTCCAACCAAAGTACAGTCAAGGCAACCCCTTCAGGAGAAGCTCACTAATTTCTTGCTGCCCAGCATCTCCTATCGCCTGGTGCAAAGGCAGTCCACCACGATTGCAACAAGCACCCTCCTCAGGGCAACTTTGTCCATGACATTGTACCTAGCCTCCCTTGTTTTTACAAAGAGCTCAAGCTATTCCAGAAAGGCATTTCTTTATAAACTTCTAATTCTCTGCTTGGAAATGGAATTAAAATATTCCAATAAGATACGTGCTTATCTGTTAACAGTAGCTCTTAGTGCATGCAACACAAAACATTTGCCAGATAACACTAAACATTTCCCTAAGCATTTCCTTATTGGCAAGGCTTTCTGGACTTCTTAAAAGAAGACAAATGGGACCCTTAAAGCACACATAGCTCCGTGAAACACAGACTAATTGAGATTACCTACAGAAACACTCAATAGTTGAAACTGGAGTCACAAAACTGGGATGAAAATATTTTGGTGGTCAACTGTTCATTGTGTTACCTCTAGTACTGAATTAAATTTGATGGAGGTGACAAAGCATTCATCTCTTTTTCCAGAAAACGTAAAAGTCATACTAGCTTAATGGGATAACCAAAATTGGTCCTCTAATGAGGATTTAAAATACTCTGTTAAGAAAAGGTAACCTTGGCAGTGGGTCAGACTTGACAATCTAGATCACCTATTGCTAATTGATAAAAAACAAAAAAAAAAAAGAACAAAAAAAATTTGCTCTTATTGAACATAGTCAGAAATCCTAGTGGTAGTGTATTTCACTTTTCAAAATAATTGAGAATACCTACATAAAAATAGTTTCACCAAAAATTGATTGACTCAGAATGGGATGGCCAACACAGACTTCAAGTCCTAAAGCACGGAGTAAAATGTGCATTTTAGTAACAACACTGAAGTGGACAAACTCACATATATGTACCTGGGTTGGTGTCTATTTTTTTCACTTACTCTGGGCTAAAACAAGTTTTGTCTGTGATTTTTATTAGATACAGATTAGACTAGATTTTTATTAAATATAGTATTTTCTATAATATGGTTAGCATAAGTCAGAATTGACTGTTAATTTCTATCATCATTCAGATTCAAAGGAAATTACCACACCATCTAAGCATAGGCATCACTGATGCACTTTAGAAAATTTGATATCGATTTGATATTATTTCTGAAAGGACACAAGAAAATACCACAAATGTGCCATTTCACTGACAGGAGAAAGAACACTTTCCGCGTGACCCAGAGAAACCCAGACAAGACTGAACCAGGGTCATATTTTAAGATCCAAAAAGAAGGGGACAAAAAAAAGAAAGAAGGGGGGGGAAGGAAAAAAAAAAAAAACAAACACAAACAACCAAGGGTTTCAAGCTATCAGTTGCTTTTTGAGTTGAAGCTTTGAGTGTTTGCTCATTTAACACGGATAGGGAAACTCCTCCTGCTGTAGTATATTAACCCTAGTTTTGACCTCTAATCAATGTCTTTTCAATGCATAGGATTTTCATAATAAAGATAATGTGAGAGCATATTTGTGTGAAAGCGTATCTACTGCTAGCCATAAATTTGAGCCTTGCATTTTTCTTTGTAACATGTCAATATTTGTGACACTAACTAAACATATTTTATTCATTTGACAAGGACTGTTACATTATATTGAAAACTTTTGTTTCAATGTCACCACCTCCCCGTTTTGACTGATGGCGAGTTAGTTTTGTTAAAACGCAAGGGGTGATAGCGTATGCTCCAGTGAACTTTCCCTCCTCTCAGCACCAGAGACAAAAACCTGCAGCTCTGCTCTGTGCTGGCAGCCATCTGGCCAGCTTTCTCTCAATGCCTGCCCCACACCACACTGCAGGCAAAATTTCAGGGCTCTAGAGCTCTGTGGAGCTATTCATGACATACCAATTTCACATTTTCTGCTTGTACGCTTGCAACAATAAATGCTAATGAGGACTATGAATGACATTTTTAAAGACAATAAAAAGGTCTCCAAATCCCTTGCATATGGAGACACTATTTTCTAAACTTCACCTTCTGTTAGGGAACCATTACACTCTAAAGGAAAAAAATAACCTAAGGAGAACAATGAGATGATCAAAGCATAACCCAGTCCTTACGAATTCCAAAGAAAACAATGTTTGCAAAGCTAGCTTAATGACAGACAGATTTTATGCGATGTACAACAGTAACACTTCAGTGCAGGAACTCTTTTTCAATAGCACTGCTACTTCTTATTGGGGGGCTCAAGTATTATTGGGGGGTGGGGGAGTAGGGGGAGCCACACACTGCTGGATAAAAAATCCTTGCTTTCACCGATCATGTAAAAGCCCACAAGCCACAGATTTGGACTTTTTAAGTACTAATCTCTAGATGAGTCCAAGAGTAAACTGATACCATTAATCGATTTGGAATGTGTAGCTTTCATAGAGATTGCTAAGTGTGGCCAGATAAATATCTAATTTAATGTTTTCTTTCCCCAAATCTGCATTTTGCAGTGCTAGTGCTACTCAGAAGAAAAAAAAAAAAAAAGAAAAGAAAAAGGAAGAAGAAGATATTGCTTCAGCCTTGGTACTGTGTTTTCTACTTAATTAAAGACAGTTTCCCCTTATTAGCAAGGATTAAAAACACTTTCAGGAAAATCCACCAGGTGGAGCAAATACACAGCAATACAAAACACTTGTGCTCGTACTGCCATTTTCAACAGGGAAAAAAATTTTATATGGAAATGTTCTTACCTCTTGACCTCCCTTCTTCCACCTTTTACCATATGTATCAATTTTTACTTATTTACTACATTTATAATGGTACAAAAAGCTTTGTTCAAAGGGACCCTGATACAAAGCTATTGTTGCTGATGAGATTCAATACAAATTTGCAAAACCAGAAGACTTACCAGATATAGAAGGGAAATTAAAGAATAGTATTATTCAACATACACACACACACACACACATATATTTGCATACGTACATATATGAATAATGTTGTGTTTCTAAAACAAACTGACAAGTATTCAGAAAATAAAGCTTAGTCCTTGCATCTGGCAGCAAAATCTCCCTATAATGGGCTGGAAACCAGGCCCTTCCACATGCCTTGTTATGTGTTTATGCACGTACTGGTGCCAGTAACATCTCAGCAGTGCCATTGTACAGTACGTTGGCATTTACTGTTAATGCCTTTATTTTAGTATTACATCCATCAACTACCGAGTAATTTCAAGAGGGCAGTGAACAAGGACTGTAAATAAATATTTGAGCACATCTAAGAGAGCTAAGCATTATTTCCCCATTTAAATTATTTGCTTTCCAGAGCCAGGTGAGAAAGCCACTTCTTCATCAAATATTTTAACTTCCCCTGATGAATTAGAAGGTCTAATGGCATAAAGGCAGGGGGGCACCTTTTTGCATTACAAGAACTAAGTCCTAACAGAAAAGTGGTTATGGATGAGCCTTCTCACAGTTATAATAGGACGACCCACTGGCAGACCCTGTAATTGCTAAAATGGCAAAGCAGTATTACCAAGCGAACTGCTGAAACACAGCTCAGCATCTGGAAACAGCAGAATCAGTATGCAGACTGGTTCAACCCCTGATGATGGAAAAGCATTATTGTTTGTGAGTGACAAAGGGAAGGTACTGATTTTAGTCAAGGAAAGCTTTCTTTCCATTGTTTCCCTAGTTAAACCTTCCTCATGGTTGTTTGGGGGTTTTTTTAGCTTTTCCTTTCATTTCCCTCTGTCTTCTCTCTGCCATCATGCCTGACTCTATGTTCTTGATACTGGGACCACCTCCTAACTCTGCTACATACCTCCCTTCCCCAATCCACTACATGCTGTGTGTGTACTCCTTCTGCCTTGGACACTCATCTTCTCCCACCTCTGCTAGCTATGAGAAGTAGAAGTTGCAGAATTTGAAGCTGTGAGTGCTACCATAAAGTATTACCTGCAATAACTGGAAAATCAACAACCAGGACCACAACACTGGGGGACAAGTACTGTATCAGTCAGGTTTCCACTACAGAAGTGACCCAGAATGGGAACCACTTAATGCACCATCACAGCACCACACCACCCTTGGAAGACACACCACCTTGTCTTGGAAGAACAATTTGCTGTCATAGCTGACGAAAATTAACACACAAAATCTTCGTTCCTTAAGGAATGGGGAGGAGCCTTGGGGCTTTTAAAACACAGGCCTTTAAATATAATTTCATTTTATCTAATTGTTTTGTACTCCACATGGTGCTTCATTGTAGCCATTCAGAAAAGAAGCAAAAGAAGAATGCAGAGGTGATTATAAAGTGGAATTTCATTCCAAGAGCATATTACACCACTTCACACTAGGAGAACATCTGCAAAGAGCAGCAGTAAGTGTCTGGGCACAATACAAGGTGCTGGTTTTAATAAAGCCCAAACCAGCTTGGGAACTGTTATCCACAAGAACTTTCCTTAAGCAAGATTGTCACAGCAGAGACTTGCAGAGATGCCCAAGATAAATAGGGTTTTTTTCAACCATAATGCTGATTTAAAACCATTATCTCTGAGGCCTTTTTGAGGTGGCAACCATGGATTACAGGCTATCATTTTCAACCATTTTCAAAGAGCAGCTAGACACTCAGTGGGTGGGAGGAAAAAGACAGTGTGGTTATTGACATCACCACGTACCCATGAAGAACATTCTTTTTACTGTGCTATGGGTTGAGGTGGGTAATGGTTGGCTAGAGGTCACTGACAGTTCGTTAGATTATGAACTCCGAAAAAAAAAAAGTATGTAAAACACTGGAAGGAGTGACACATCTTCTGTGACTTGTAAAGGTTTAACTAATATCGCTTTCATACTGACACATAATTTCCTTTATGTGTACAAGCTCTACAGGAACATGACACTGACCACAATGCCTAAACCTTTTTTTTTTTTTTTTTTTTAAATCCCGTAGATACAAGCAATGCTTATTTAAACTATGGCTTCTTTACAGTATGACAGGATAAAGAGATTTAAAAACTACATGCCTAAGTAATTCACTTTTACTTAAATGCACGTTTACATCCAAGTAACCTAAGAAATTCATAATGAAGAAGGAGGGGCTGATTCTCAAGGTGAAGGATTAGGTACATATTTGAGTTTATTAGATCATGATTATTGATCTGATGCACTGTAACAGCTCTTTTGTTGCACCATCCCCTGCAAATCCTTCTCAGATGAAGGATTAGTGGCACAATAGATCATAATGACTCTTTTGGTCCCACTGCACTATCATTGACTCCCAGCTGCATATGCCTGCTGAAGGCTACCTCCTCTTAAGGAAAGGTCCCCTAAAACCCTTACCTGGTAATGTCTGCATGCAAGAAAAAAGGTATTCCCTTAAACCTGTATTACAAAATACTAATTAAATATTAGCAGAGGAAATAAGTTACTGCTCAAACTATTTTGATCTTGCCTACAAGGTACCCAAAATCATTAGGCACATGAAAATGTCCTCTAAGACTGCAGGCATAACTCTAATGGACTGAAAGCCTTCAGCATAACAGAAAGGAGAAAAAGAAATTAAAAAAAGCTTTTTAAAAAGCAGTTAACTTTCAGCTCTGCTTCTCCAGTCATACAGCCACAAATATCTTTCCTGGACCAGCTTCTGCCCACAACAATAAAAGGCAATAGTCACACGCTACACGCATTTTTGCTGCAAAGCCATATTACGTTCTTTCCCTTTAGTGCTTGTACCTTCTCAACCTAAGTTCTGCCAGTACAACTCGCAAGAGCACTGTGCTATAGAGTATTAAAATCATGCAAATAACAATAATATTGTCATTTATCATTCACACACAAATTCATGCTTTAATTCTTCACAAATGAAAAAAAATATTCAAGACCTTTACCTAAATAGATATGTCCCTGTATCTTTCAGCTATATAACCCCTCGAGTTTTACATGATGAAGAATGCTTTGCATTTACGGGCCCAAACCTGATGGGTACTGCACCTGCACCTTCAGCCTGTTGAGTGACCTCAACAACAGCAGCTACAAGGAGCAAGGACCATAAGTGTTCCTATCCTGACATGCTAAAATTGAACACAAACTGGACATCTATGAAAATCACATCAATGATGAGAATAGAAGCACTGATAGCTGCCATCACTGTTTTACAAGGTCATGACAGAACAAACACTGGCTTGGTTTAAGTCCATGGGATGAATAAAAATAATATTGCCAAGCTGAAAATGAAAAACTTAAAATGACAAAAGTATTGTTAATAATTACTACCCCAAAAAATTAACCTTTCCAAAAGCTTCTTTTCTGCATAGCACCAGGGTGGGGCGGGAGGAATAGCTCCACAGATTTTTTTTTTACCTCAAAAAATATAAGAAGTTGAGCAAGGGGGAGGGAAATAAATCAAGTAAAAGGAAGAAGCTGCCAGTTCAGAAGCAAAAGGGTTAACGTGTTTTGTTTCAATCGGTATTATACCACGGCCAAGGGAAAGGCTAAAAAGAGCCAATTTTTTTTATTATTATTATTCTTTAAAAGAAAAAAAAAATCCAGCCTATCTGTCACAGGGTTGTCTGGGCTGGAAGAACTGGCAGGAACCTCAAATTCCTGACCAAACCCTCTTCCACACAATGCCTCCTGAATGGAAGGAACCCAGGCCCGGCAGAGATAGCCCGCTGTCAGGAACCAGCCCTGACGTTTGCGGACAGACCGGGCTGGCCTCGCAGGATGTCAGAGCAGCACACTGCTCTTCAAGATACTGGTTTTTCACACACTCCCAGCCTGGATGTTTTGCTCTTCAGGTAATTAAACAAGGAAACAGGGCTGATGTGTACGAGTCTGACCCCTGCGCCGTGGCTCCGCGGTTCTGCATATCAACTTCCGGTACCTCCCGGAGCATCAACAGAGCCTTCTCCAGCTCTCCATCTCTCCTCCCGACACCAAGCTCTAAAACAAATCCTCCTGGAAATATCTGCTGCTGTCTGTTGCTTTTTTTTTTTTTTGCTTTTTTTGTTTGTTTAAGAAGCACTAAATTACTCGCTGTGTTCCACACGCCACTTTCTCATAAAAAGGAGAAAGGAAAGAAGTGGGTACTTTGCGGTAGTTGCTCTTCAGTCAGCCATTCAAAGTATTAAATATTTGGGGGAGGGGAGGAACAGAAAGGTGAGGGAAGGGATTCCCAAATTAATGCTTACGTCAAGGTCATCGCTCAAAAGGAGAAAGATCCTGAAAAGTATTTCTGATTCATCCAACCAACTGCCAAACATTCACTTATTTAGAAAGAAAAATATTCTGCTTTAAGCATTATTGGAGGGTCTGTCTTTTAGAAGATAAAACACAGAACAGGGCATTAGAAAAATAAACCAGTGTTTCCTCTCTCTTTGCCCCAAATTTATGAAACGGGAAAAGGCAGGTGTTACCACCTAAACTTGGTGAAAAACCCTACACAGGCTGCTCTATGACTGACCTAGATTCTACGGTCTTTAAAGCCTATTTAAACAAAAATTATTTTTTTAAAAAGGAAAAACATTCCCACTTCTTTCTGAAAAATCCACAAAATAGAAAATTGGCTGAACAGAGAAGAGCCCAGAAGAAAGAGGAATACAAAAGCATGCCTGCTTGTCTGTGTTCAACACAAAGAACATTAAATGAAAACAACTGGCACGCCGCCAAATTCCTATACAGGCAAAGAGATTCAAATAAATTGATTTCACGCATCACACTGACCTGGGATCAGTGAGCAGTGGTACAATACACTTGCTGCTCCATGTGGGGCAAAGCCCATTAACGTTATCAGAGCCACAGTACAGAGTGAAGAGTACCCAAAGTCTGCAGACTCAAAGGGAGGGGGGGAAGGGGGGGTTTGAAATCACATGGAAAAACTTCAGCTGGCGTGCCTGGTTTCAGTTTACTAATAAATACATCATCATATTGTGAAAGACTGTCCTCCGCTCACCTCAAAGGTTTCAAACATAGTATTTTCAAATTAAAATATATACAAATGTCACACTCCCCTTACATTCTGCTTTTAACACAGTTGTTCTCAAACTCAGTTGTTCTCTGTAAATTTCCTTCCTTCCCCATCCACCAACGTTTTATATAGATTATGGGTTGTTTTCTTTGTACTTCAAAAGCTGGATTCCTGCCCAGGATACTCTTACTGTCTCTGAAAGTAAACTGGAGAAATCGGCCACCGCACTTAACTGATCCAAATCAACCTGACCTACAGAGAAGAACACTTTGTCTGCAAGGCAGCAATGAGCAGGGCCCCGGTTCCCTTCAGCAGAGTCACCCAGACACGCTCCCTCACCGGGGCACTCTCTCCACCCCAGCATATTTCACATTTCCCTTTCTTATGACACGTGAAGGAACCCATGTGTGCCGCGGAGTCTCCTCTTCTCATCCTGGCTTTGTTTTTCATTAAGATCTCTCACACATCAAAAGCAGCGCCAGCACGCCACAGGTGTGCGCCACATGAACAGAGGAAAATCTGATTGTGCCCCGAGTAATGACAACTCGCTGTCCATAATACACTCGTCCCCTTTTCCAGCTGTTATGTGTTAGATGGGGCCTTTATTATTTCAGTTGTACTCTTTAAGATACATAGGTAAGCAAACACAAATTGTTTTGAAGATACAAAAGGAAACCAAGAAAAGATGATTTTGCAACAGCAAAACAAAGATGGGGACATTTGAAAGGGATCACCACATAAGCATAGGTAGTCTAATGCTACAAGAGGCCATTGCTTGAGGGAGGTGATGGACTCGGAGACCTTCTATTTTGTCACATATTCCATTTAGGTTTCAAGTAGCAAGTTAAATCTTGGACACAGCAAAGTCTGTGTTAAATTAAGCTATATAAGGTTGTCAGCCTCATCCCTAATCACTCATCCAAATTTCAATGTGGAGCATCTTGGTCATTTAAGACTAAAAGTTTTGAATGTGTGATGAACCCAGTTGATTCATGTCAAGTAAATGCCAAAATGGGAATGCCCAAAGACCTAACATTTGCTAGCCACCACTGACCACTGTCTTTCACAAAGAGCTACAAAACAGTTTTGAATTATTGTCAAAAAACATACTTTATCATTAACTCTGTAAATTGCGTTATAGGGAGGATGCATTTGTTCTGGTATAAGGCTGTACTGATAGGAAGGAAAGGAAAAGGGAATATTTTAGCATGCAGCAAATTTGCCATGGCAGTGTGCTGGCACCCAGGTGACAGGGGCAGCCTGACCTGCCAGAGGGTTCACAAGACAGATACAGGCCATTCCCTCCCATTTATGAATATTTCTGTAGTCCAACCAGATCATTTGGACTTTATAAAGACAAAGTGATTTAGTTATATTTGTTCTTTCTTTCCACAAAAATGAATAGTATTAGAAAACATGCCTTTCTCCTAAGTTGTAGGAAATTTCCATTATGTTGCACGTGCTCTGACAGCAATAAACCACAATAAACTTCCCATTAGTATGCCAGCACTGCATGCTTCAGGCATGAAATCTTTACTTTTACATTTATTTATGTTTAAAATCCTTTATGAAGACCCATATGGCAAAAGAAATCAACCAAAATCCACCTGTACAGGGTACACTCGCACTTTGAAAAACAGACTGCAGATAGAAGAAAGGAGAATTAGTAAGAAGCTCTTATATATACGATGCTATATTAGCAAAATAAAAATGCAAGAAGAAACCCTGCTATGTCCATGTACAGGAAGGTCCCAGAGAAGCATTTACGTGTTTTAAACTGAGATAGAAACCCAAATTAGAATACAAATTCCATTTTAATAGAATTTAATATTTTAAAAGTATCTTCAGACTGGTGCACAAAGCCCCAGCCCCTTGCCACACTGGGATGTGTAGTCTCCCGCTGGTGCTCTCATCTGTGCTCAATCTCCTTCACACACCCCACAGGCAGAGAGCAGCATGGGCCACAGCTTCTCGGGTGGGAACACCTGGGATATGTCATTAAGGCTCAGGTGCCTTCCAAACCAACTGAAGAACAGCCTAGAGTACTCAGACACCGTTAATTTTATGTTGGTATCATACTCTAATGAAGCTACATAATAGGTGGAACAGTCCAACAGTGAGAAAGAAAGTATAAGTGTTGGAAAGCACTTAAAATCAGCTGAGTAATTTCTTGACATCTAGACACATCATTTGAGGAGAAAATAAAATGTAGTTAAAGACAGGAATGACAGTCACAGGTTATGAAGAAATTTTATTCTGCTGTAGCAGATTTACTTTTTCAGCATGGTACAAATTTTTGCACACGAGAAGAGGAAATAACCATATCTCAATAGCATCTCAATCAAATTTATCCCAGATTCCCAATGCAATGAGTTTGCCATAAGCTTCTGCTAAATTACAATCACAACCACTCTGCCAATGTGTTTACAACTGTCCCCTAACCTGGTTGCAAAGACTGTTCCAATTCATAGATCAGGAAACTGGACTTATTATTTTCACAGCCTAGTCAAGTAATATTTACATGCCAGATAAAGAACACCTCTGTCATCACAACCACAGAAAACACAGTTAAAAATTTCACATATATGTAGTTTTAAGCTAAAGAAGATTTCAGAAAAGTCATCACTGATCCATTTTATTGTCACTGTTGTACTCTTTCTCAGTGGTATTAAAATTAAGACAACCACCTTCACTGATTTAGGCAGACTCTTTGGAGGCTAAAGGGAAAGATTTCTTTTTTAATTACAGTTTACAAGGCAAGGTACAGGCATTAAAAATAACTTCTAAAAGGTATGCACATTACAAAATCAAATATTTTTCTGTTCCTTACCTTGACAAAATTCAAAGTTCACTTTTTTCCGGCAGTCACCTATCACTAAACTCAGTGCTCTCCAAGTGTTTCTTTTGATAGTTATCATTCTCCACCAATCGCTCTGCTAATTTCCTCTTTCCTTTTCTGACTGGGACAGATATTATGTTCACCAGCCCAGAGATCAATCTTTTCTATTGACAACAACAAATGGGGGGGAAAAAAAAAAAAGCACATATCACAGCCAGTTTGAAGCACCACACCCCTTCATTTGCATGATAATAGCAGTCTTTTAAATAAAAGGGAAAGACAGAAATGCCATCACTCTAAATCAATTAGCCACATTTTCTTAGTTAGTATCAGGCAGTACTTTGAAACTGTATTAATTCTTCGACAAAGGCTGTTTCATCACAAGTTGCTCATTTAAAACAGCTGACATATAGAGGGCAATAATGTAAGGGCAGCCTGTACTCTACCATGAAAACACCTATTAGCTAATTCTGTAAAAATGCTTGGTTTCAAATGCATTCATATAATACATTACATACTTTACCTGGTTCAACAGAAGCTCTAGAGAATGATTTATTAAATGAACATGGTTACTAAAAACAGAGACCTTGCAATTCTACTAATTTGGATTTATAAGTCATAACAGCAAACACATTTAAACAAAGGGAGATCAAAAAGCTTTTGATACACAAATCATCCTCCCACTTTTCTAAAGGCAATTTCCCTCCCACTCCAAAAACTGTTTATTTGAGTTACACAAATACTTTGTCATTAGTAAGAGTCTGTATTACAGCAATGTCAGTTTTTCCAAGACATTAATATGCTTTTCAGGGGTTCAAAATTATGTCAAGGCAGAAAGATTTCAGAGCCAGGCACACACAGTTATGTACATGCTTCAATCTGCATCCAGTATTCGGGTATCTTGGGACATAAAGTTAAGCATGCATAAGGATCTGGTGGTAGCTGCATGCACCTAACAGAGGACCCAGCCCCAACCTTCTGCTGGACAAGATCTTCCAGCAAAAAAATGTATTTTTGGCCCAAGGGCATTTGCAAAAGATCGTGTTTTCATTATAAATTGCAATCTTTCCCACAAACAAGCACCCTCCTCAAATCAAAACAAACCTTCCCAAGCTAAAGTTAAGGTTGCAGAACAAAGGAGTTCACCACTACCAAGTCCCTTCTTTCCCCTGCTCATGGTTGGACCTTTCCCCGCATCCCTGACACAAGCCAAAATTCTATTGATTTCAGTAAAAACAAGAGGCATGTAAGGACTGCCGGGCTCTACCCAGCATGTGGCAACTGTGAAGCTTTCAGTATGACACAACTCCCTTTGGCATTTGGAAAATTATCTCCAAAATGTGGTTAGGACCCCACAGCCTGGGTGCAAATAATTGATTTTCTAAAATGGTTTTTATATTTTATTAAATTCTCTAGCTGTCACCATGTTCTTGTGTAGGCAATAAAAATCACCTTTCAGTTGTGCCTTATAATGAACTGCGTATTTTTCAATTTTCCAGACTTTTCACAAAACACTTTACATTTCCATAAATGCATACAACATTCTAAATTGCTGTTATTGCTTGATCTGACTTTTTAATGGCCAGAAACCCATGCCCCTGCCAACACTGAAAAATCCTACACTGACCAAGTGGCCCTATTAATTTCACTGAGATCATTTAAACACTGAATTTTATATCGAGTGACGATAGCATAATCTGGCTGAAATATGGACTTACAGTGGAACGCTGCATTAACATCGTATTTTGGATTCAGAATTACACACAGCAGCCATCTGTAAAGATGTATTCATGTTTTGCTAACCTTTACTAATTTGGCCACTAGAAATAATTATGATCAAACACGTTAGATTATGTAACATATAACAATTCAGCATTTGTGTCTGCTGAACAGCATACTACTTCTTCGTGGCTGGCAAAAGATTTTCAAACCTCTTGCTGGTAAAAAAAAAAAAGTTCTTTTTAAAAAAAAAAAGTACCCATCTGTCATCCACTTTACAATGAAGACATCACTTTAACTTACTGCTCCTCCTTTGTTTCAGCCCCATGTTCATGTTCTCTATATGCCACATTTTCCAAAGTGATGGATGCATTCTACTATACCCATTCTACACTCCTTTTTTTAAATTTTTCCTCCTGAATTGTAAACTGCCGCTGTTGTTCGACTGTACATGCAAAATTGTCTGAACTTCACTGAAAGTAGAATGCCTCAAACAATTTGTAGTCTTACAAGTGTTATAAAAAAAAAAAGGATCAACATTACCATGGAAATTCTGAAAAACATACTTTCCCAAACAAATATTACTTTTTCTCAATGGTATGAAGTAATGAAAACCACATGTGTAAATCTGCGATCCGTGCAGTAGTTCAAGCTGCAGCTAATAGAAAATACAGAGAGTGAACTCTGCCATATAAAGGATTCTTGTTACAGAAATATAATGTGAAAACCAGATGCAGACAGAAAACCTTAATCACAGATGGGAATGTAATCACTGGCATACAGAATACTTTTTTGATCAATCTCAACCATATGAGAAATGTATTTATTTTCTAAGGAATGCAATAACTTGAGAGAGTCTTCTATTTGAATTCAGTTAACCTCATATTCACAGTGCTTTTATCTTATATGTGGAGAGAAAGGGGACATAACCAGAGCCAAGATTTTTAGAAGAGCCATTGGCCCTGGGAAATCATTCTTGTATCATCTTATCTTTCAAGGAATTAATAGGATGTAAAGACTACAAATATCAGGATCAGCCTCAAAAGAAATCAACCATTAGTGCGCTTCCTAGTTACTGCCAGAAATCCCTTCATCACTTAAGCACTTCTCTGGTTTAATTTTTCCCATATCGTGTGGGTCTTCAGCCATAAAATGCTAAGAGCAGCACTGAAGTGCAATACCAAAGAATCTCCCTGCTCCTTTATGAAACCTGAGGAATCATCAGTTCAAAACTAAGTTTAATTCGGGAGTTCCAGTGAATGCCCTCCACTTACACAGCTCCTGTGTGACAGCAGGAAACAAAGCACCACAGCGCACTATGGCTATGCAGTTATATCAAGTGTCTAAAAAGCTGATTACCTTCTACCAACTACCTAGAACAAGGCAGGACCAAGATAACTCCTGCCAGTTTGCACTGCTGGTGACATTTCTGCTCAACTTTTAAGAGATGGAAATAGTACAGTAGTAGTAAACTCCTCACATAAAATACGGACATTGTCATTAAAATCTGAAAATCAAGTTCAGAATTCAGGTCACTGATAGGACCTACCTACACTGTTACATAGGCTCAGCATCTTTAAGCAACCACATTCTAATTCATGTAAGAGTTACATTTCCCTACATAAATCTTACACCTGGTGATTGAACTGGACCATTACATTAAACTGCAATATATAAAAAACAAAGCTTATGCTAGGAAATAAAACTGAAGAAAGAAAAAGCTTTCAGAGATGACAGATCTCCAGGCTCTTGGGCACTAGCAGTGGAAGTTTGCCTCCTGGCAGCCCCCAATCCCTGCTGCATCCTCCTTCCAGAGGAGGATGCAGCAGGGATTGGGGGCTATCCATTCTATCCAGTGATATCACAGCTCTTAACTCAGCACTGGATGACTGTCACAGTTCACAACTGAACTTCTGAAGGTAACCCAAAGTTGGCATTCACTTATCTTAATAGTACTAAATAACATAAACTGCAACCAATTTGGTAGCTGTTACACCAGGTGGGAGAGAGAATGATAAAATCCTTCATTGGGCACAGGGTAGGCAGATTGTCCCTCTCCAAACTTGGAGAGGGACAATCTGCCTACCTAGATAGATATCTACCTAGATAGATATCTGCCTACCTAGATAGATATCTAAACTGGGATGATGGTAACATCATCCCAGTTTAGATATCAACAAATATAGACAGATATCTATAGAAGAGGACACAGTCTCTTCAGCAACCTACCACGGGACAAGTGTTCATCAGACTAATTCTGCTGAAGTTCCAGTAAAAATACTCCCTTAACTGAACATCTGTATGCTAGATGAAATTTGAAGTCAACTACTTGCTCTTCCCCTCCTGTGTTAACAAGTAGCAAAGCATTTGATTAAAAAAATACTTTGATTCCAGCACTGCAATAAAAGTGTTTTAAAACACTTTGTCTCTTCTGCCATTGAAATTTCTGAGACTGCAGCATCAACAGAAGGTGCAGAAGTCAACATTTCACACTTAAGTACCACGGGCAGGACGTGCTTGTCTTACTTCTAAATAAGCCTGCCTAGATTAATAATAAACTTTGGCCAGATATACATTTTAATTTGCATGTTTTTCTTATTGCATCATCATCATGTGTGTAGAGTGCTAAAAACAGAGTGAAATCTTCCAGCTGCAAAACAGTTCCACGTGACAAAACAGAGAGAGATCCTGAAAACTCCTGCTTCGTGTCATGTGCGAGTGTGTGTGCCTGCATCTCTTTTTTTTTCCTCTCATCTAATTTCATCTGTGAGAGACTGTCCCTAGAGGATGAGAGAAGAGAGAACCAATTATATCCAGAGGTTGGTTTCTCCAAAATGAAGGCATCTGTTCCATGCCAACGACTTCCACATGGAAGAAAAACAGAACTTTGAAGGCATCTGCGTTCATGGTTGACAGTCGCAGATCTTAGGGTCTACTGTAATTGCCCAGCTGCAGACATGATTTGGTTGCTGCTGTTGTCAGCTGATCTCCTCACAATGAGAAGAAGGGAGCTTAAATAGCAAATAATTGGATAAAAAATAGATAGTCTTGCACAATACTGACACCTTTTCCCTTCTGAAGGAGGTATTTTTCCTGGTACAACAGTTTGATGGAAGTAAATTGCAAAGTGTTTTTTAAACAAAGAGTTTACAAAATATTCTGCTTCTGAATGCTATTCTTTAAATAACGTACAAGTCCAAGCATAACATGCTCAATATTTGCTAGTATTTCAGGCTGATATTTTGTAAGAGTGATGCAGAAAGCAGTATGATTCACCAGCCACACAATCCTGCGGCCCACCTTATTTAGGCAAGTATTCTCAGTAAAACCAAGAGTACACCTGAGCAGAAAAGCTCAGCGTTTTCTTCCATAATACATGTGGCAGATAAATAACTAGTTTGATATTTACTACTCAACTCACATCATTTCCTTTGTGAGTGGATACTTTCCAAAAGACACTTAAAAGAAACATTAGTGGTAGTTCAAAACCTGGCTTAGAACACTCGCTGCAATACTTGCAGCAATGCATACTCAGCAATGCATACTCAGCAATGCCGAGCGCCTTCACTATTAAAATCAACCAAACAGCCAACAAGAGTCCATCTGAAGTAGTAGCAAGACCCTAACTGATTTTCCAAAGCAGTGCACCAAGTGCCATTCAGGGATCCAAGACTACCAATGGTGCAGCTGCGACGAAGACAATTAAAACCTGACTGGCCTGGGCAGAAAATGTATTTACATTCCTAATCCTCACTCACTGGATAAAAGCAGATCATAGTTCCCAGAAATATTTCGTGCACCTCATGGGTTGTTTGGTTTTGTTTTGGTTTTTGTTGTTGTTGTTGCTTTCTTACCTAGGACTTACCTAGAAGATGCTGTATACCTTTTACTATTTTTTTCTTTAAATAGAATTCTTTGTTATTCTGCTGGATCCAGCTGCAATCCCAAACTCATTCTTCAGTCACAGCCTTCAGCCCTTCCAGCCAGGCAGCCACAGAGCTGAGGAAGGACAGTAAGGATTCCTGCACGGCTACCCTTGCTTGGCACATACTTTAAGTTGTTATGAATGCATGAAGTAATGAACCTGGGGAGACGCATTAGGCCTGACACTTCCTGACCACTTCTCAATTGCCTCCAGGAAGGACAAGGGTTGGGAGTGAGGACAATTACCACCGCCACCTGCTTCCTGTGACCTCCTGGGGAGCAGACACAGCCACAGTGTCACTGAGGTCCTGCCCATCCTTCTCTTCCTAGAGAAGCCACAGGATAATAAAAACAACAGTGACCAATAATATCTCTATAAGAGGAGAAATATGGGCCTGGTCTTTTAAAAAGAAAATTAACATCAAAACCTCCTATGAATTTAATGGGAAGAGGTTAGGACCAATAAACATCTGAGCCTGGAAGGGAAATTAAACATTGAAAGATTCTTTAAAGCTACTGTAGCTGTCCCCTTCCCTGGAAATTTTTGGAGCAGACAACTGGCTTAAACACAGCTTAATCCAGCTCTTATCATACAGAAGTTGAGGATCCTGGTCCCAGGGAACCTCTGAGAGGTTCCTGTTACAGAAGGAACAGGGTTTCTCTCCTTTATATGGAAATTTTCATCAGGTAAGTCTATCATTTACAATACAAAGAGAATGACTAACTGTATGAGAAGACCTCAGCTAGCCCACTTAACCTTACATAAGATAAGGTACAATAGGGCCATATCTGGATCTAAGTCTCAGAACCTGTTCCACCAAAATACTGAGGTTTTTGTCACAGATGTGGGATGGGAGCACAAAAAGCCCGAAGGTCCAGATCCTCAGACTGGTGTTAAGACAAAAGAAACACCATCTCAAACAGAACTGGGCATGTGAGCACCATGGAGGATCTGAGCTCCGGTATTTTAATTTAATGTTTACAAGTTCTGCTGACCCATGGAGTTGCACTAATTTATCACAGTGCAGATGAAATGCACATCACATCTAAAAACTAAGCTAGGCCATTCACTTCAGCACAATGGTTTCCTTGCTCATTTGCAGCATGCTTTAATACAGGTTGCAGCATGCTCTTCCAGCATTAAGTGGTTTGCCAACAAGCTTTAAAAATAATAAATAGTGCAGTCATGAAACAGCTTTTGCTTAATGGTTCCTAGAACTCGGTGACTTCACTCACTTTAAAACCCTTTCTATATAACATTACCCTTAAATACTTCTAGCAATGCCACCATTAAAAAAAATTTACAAAAAATCATCCTGGCACAACCATCCATTGATAGCACACTCGCAGGTGCTGCTATCCCTAAATTTGTTGGCATCTTTCTCTGGCACCACTATGCTTTAATGGCTCTGGCAGCAAACCCCACCTGAACGTCACTGAAAGCACTCTTTGGAGCAGCTCTTCCCAACTATCCACTGCAGCAGTATGGTTCTGTCTCCTTTGTTGCTTCCCAGTCATCTCAGTTTCTGGCAATAGCCTAGCTCTATTGCTGTCAAAGGGCAATTGTCTTCTTACACTTCCCTAAGATGTGTGATTCAGTGTTAGAATTCAATCCTTCCAAGAGGATTTCTGGACAGAATCTCTGCTGCTCAGGTTGGGTGTTCACCTGCATCCCAGATTAAAAACTGATTGTATTCCACCCTAGTAACACAATGTAACCAAACCAATCAGGAAGCAAAGCACAGGTACAACCCCCTGTATAATCTGATGCTTCATTAACAGAGATTGTTAAACCTTGGGACTACCAGAAGACACAAGATTTACTCAACACGCAACCCAGCCTGTTGCGACAACATGAAGAAACAGCATCCTGATCCTACCATTACACAGGTACATGAAACAAAACCCAAAAAAACCCGTATACTGGAAAATAAATAATTATGGAGGAAAATGGAAATGTTTTGGGGGTCAGTTGGGAGGGGATAGGGGAAGGGTTTTGCCCAAACTATTTAAAATTACAGCTGAGACACAACTGAAGAGTACTCATGTGCTCATCGTCAGAAATCAAAAAATATAGTCAGTAGGTCTCCAAATAAAAGGAATCGTAAAAGAAAATGGCTTCTGGTAATTCCTACTACTTAAGCAAATTGTGTACTGTCCAACAAGGCAGACATACACAACCCTCCTAGAGCTACAAAAGTCACTACAGTCCTGTACAATTTGTAATGGGCATTCATCCTCCTCCCCAGATGCTTGTCAAAAGTCCTGGCCTTTACTCGATGCATCAACCTGGCTTTCCATAAACACTCTGGGGTTTATTACATGCCACTGCCCACCACTGTCTGCAGATTAATTCCACCCCACTAGGTGGAGTGTTCCATCTTTCCAGACAGCAGCCTAATTTCCCAAAGAACCCATTATCTTCCATGAACCTTGGATGGTATCTACTTTTAAGTGCCACAATCCTGAAATACGGAAAAGTGGAAATGAATCAAATGTCTTTTTTGAAATGGCCAAGGAAATCATGAATTATCCCGTGAAGATCCCATGGCAGCATACTGCAATATGGGATCTTTCAGCAATACTGTTCCTGCACAGTTCTGAACAACACAACTGTGCTTTTATGATAACTAAATTAAATAATGTTGAGCAAAAAAAAAGTATCACTTAAGTACATTGTCACATCACACATCCTTAAAAACTACATAAGAACAAAGCAAAGTTGCTGAACTGCTTTCAAATTATTTCTGTGCAATTCAGAAATATTTTCAATGTCTAGGATGCCCTTCCTTTCCAGGCATCCCAAAATGTGTTACAGAAAATGAAACGAACCATGAAAGGCTTGCTTTCCACATTCACATTTCCATTCACAACCACTGGAGTTAAATATGGCAACTATTCAATAGGAACAGCAAAACAGCATTTTGGCAAAGACTAAGAAAAACAGAGCGCTCCCATGACTGTGTTCAGAAGAATTTAGATAAGAAAATCTGGATAGCCCACATCATGCTATGATCTTTCTTTGAGGGTTGGACTACACCCCAACCCCTGTGAAAAGTACACCCCCAAAAAACTCCCGTAAGCCAAGCAAGAAGCTCCTTGGCTTAAAACCTCTTCAGGCAGGCAGCATCTCCACTGACAGGCTATGACAGCGCATTTGCTCAGTAATATTCGCTAGCAGAAAGCTCCACGTAGGCGCCGAGCACTAACGCAAAGCTCCTTCAAGGCTCTTGCATCCCCGGGTCAGCCGAGGTAGGGCCTCCTCGGCACAGCTTCTGCTGTTGGCAGATATCACAAGCTATTTAAGGCTACAGACATTTTGCCCTGATCGGCCATGTTTTTTGTAATATTTACTTCTTGTGCATATGTCTATAACTATGTATACGTCCCACAGAAGGTGAGGTTTAACAGGGTTAGCTTTGTTGGGGAAAAGAAGGTTTGGAGGAAAGGAAACAACTTTCATGTTTAGAAGATTTGAATCTAGTGACTGTCACGGGATGTAAACACTCTTCTGGGGAGGGAGGCTTTTTGGTATGTTTCAGGAGTGCACAGAGTTTTGGATAAAATCTGTATAAATAATCATCCCTCTGTCATTCAACATAAATTTATGCACATGTGTGCACACAGTTATGTTTGGGAATACAAACTATAAAGTAGACATGACACAGACTTCTAGACAACCTACCACAAGCACAGATCTCGCACAAAATCCATTCTATATTTAAATTTCAGTTTATTGAATTTTAATTATTTCAGATCTGTAGATCACTTTGAGGAAAATCCCCCAAGGTCAAAAGCTTACAAATCCAATTGCAAGGCCAAACAGAAGCATCAGCAAGGCCCTTTCTCATGAAGACACCTGCCAAAAAAATGAGTTCCTGACTACTAGATGAGAACCCAACAGCTAAAACTCATTCTGGTATTAAAACCAGGTAATTCTCTATGTTAAAATAAGAAAGTAAAACCTATCTTTTTATTCTGCACATGTTTACTCATGTTGTGTACACAAGGCTCTATAGATGTTAACAGTGAATTATCACTTCTTCAATTAGATCCTTATTTACAAAATTAACACATACCCTTTTCTTTTTTTTTTTATTAAAAACCGATAATGTTATTTTCTCTGGAGATGCCTCTGATAGAAAATTTATGCTCTGCCAACGCTGTGCTTTCCAGGTTCATAAAGCTCACTTGGGCTAGCAGGTCCACAGCAGCAACTATTTCTGTATGTATGCATCTGAGCCTGATTTAAGTATTTCATTTAACCATGGAAAAAGTTACTCCGAGAGCCCCATTAACTAAAATGTCCTTGATGAGCCTAAACTTAAGATTTGCAGGCATAGCTGGAACAAAACAAGACCAAAAATGTTCTGTCATACTCTGAATATCCTTTACTTTGCACAAGGTCCTCAGCGGTAGGGGTAAAGCCGTACTGTTGCAATAGGGAAGCAGTCACTTGTAATTTTAAGATACAATCACAGTTTATTAATAAAATTATTTTAAATGTATGAGTTAAATCTTTTTACCAATACAGCGACATCCAGCTATCCAGTGCCATTTTTACAGTCCAAATAGATATGGTCCTAATTGCATAATACCATTTTATCTGCTGAAGATAAAAGTGCCGATAAACAAAAATGCACATTAGGCAGGAGATTTTTCAGAATAGATTTTTTTTTAAAATAACCCACTTGCATTAACAAAAGATTGCAATGGCTTCCAAATTATAGGGTGTTATTTTTAGTGGAAGTAGTTCAATATTCATATTGGAGCAGATGTAGCAGTTTAACAAAACAGCTCTTCAAATCCTGCACAAATTGAAAACAGGAAAACTGATTGCATTTTCTCTTATCACTTTCCTTTTCTGAATTGACACTTTTGGCCTTCTGAAAATTTACACATGGCTTTCATCTCAACAGCACCTGCTGATCAAACAGAAACCTAACATTTTCATGAAAATGGTATAAAGGACTAGTTTTCTTTTTACCATCTTAAAGGGCATCAGCAGTCCACTTGATGGCAACAATTGCTGAGTCGATGGCACACTCAGAATACATTTTATATTTTCATTACACTTACTTTTTAAAATGAGTTAAATCACTAGTGGCTCTTTCATATTAGCTCTTTGTCTGCTTTAAATTAATTTCAATCTCTATCTCTGCCTAACCCTGATGGATTTCATTCTACTGTCAGCTAGATTTTAAAGAACATCTGAAAGCCTTTGAAATGATAAGACCCGCTGTATGTTCTGCAGTCACTGGGTCTCTTCTTTATATAGGCATTTAAACACAATCATATAAATTAATATATGCAATTACACATACATATATTGCACAGACATTTCTTTTTACAGTGCTTATACTAAGGAAAAAAAGTGTACACGTAACCTTCTGCAATATTCTCACTGCACTGAATTCCGTGAGTTGAATATCATTGTTGATCAGAGCTTGTTCAGAGAGAAGAAACCCAAAGTGCACTTATTTCTTTTAAAGTTGTTCATTGATTCCTTTCCAATCTTCAGACTGGGAGTAGGTCTAGCAGGTGCTCTGGAACTTGAGCATCAAGACTGGGTTGAGATGCTGCCATTGGCAAACATGGCAAGCATGCAAACAGAACAATCAGGAGGTCCTTGGGCTCTCGCACAAGTTCAGGTATCAAGTAATGTATATATAAATATGAAACATAAATACCTTGCTATCCCATCTGCTTCTGAGCCTGTAAACTCTAACACATGGCAGCAGGTAACAAGGACCACCTTCCCTTGTACACAATTCTAGGTGTAATTAAAGATACTCCTGAAACTTGCTTCACTTGTGTCAGCTTCTTAACTGATTGAGCCCTAACCCCTCTGAAGTACTCTGCTGCCATGCATTACCATTCCACTTCAGTGATAAGGTAACCTGAAGGCAGAGATGACATACAGTAATATATGTGCCACTCCAGACAGTTGGTTCATGAATTTCAGTGTTTCATCATGTTCACTGAGGCAATCGCAAACCTGAAATGTCAATATGTTCAGTCAATGGAAGCAAAATAATGGGGCTCTATTGTCTTACCCTATCGATCTGCTGCTGTCAACAAGAATACATGCCCCCCTGGCTTTAACAAATTTTAATTAGGCTTTTAGTTACCGGATCATATCTATATATCTATCTGTGCAAACACTTGACAAAGTGAAACGGCAATATAAATATTTCAAACTTTTAAATATATTTTAAGGGTAATTGTTTAATATTGCCTAGAGAAGTGATGGCTGCTAGCGCACGTTTCCTAAGTCAGTGTGCAGTGTGCCCGCACACACTTGGCGTGCAAGTCATCTTAATCAGGCGAGAACTGAAAAATCACCATCAGAAGTCCAAAACAAGAACAACAAAAGCAACCCCACTTTCCGTACAACCCGCTGTCATCCTCTGCTGGGAATTTGGAAGCCAGGAGCCTCCAGTGAAGCCACCTCGACAGTTACAAGTGTGGGAGGGTGCCCGAGCTGGCAGCCCGCTCCTGTCAGCTCCCCCCAGGCGAACTCTGCGCTACGGGATGCCGCCGTTCGCCTCGGCCCCAGCCGACACCCCGCGCCCGCCGCGCCGGTCCTTTCCACTCTCGTCCCGCGAAACACGCAGACAAGCCGCCCTCCTCCTCCCTCGACCGTGGGGTCCCTCAGAAACCTATTGTTCTCCGGCTACCTCCTCCCTCCCGCCCGGTGAGACCCCTCACACACACCCCTCAGCGCAGCCCGGCGGGGGAGGGAGGGGGGGCAGCGCCCAGGCCGCGGCCGCCCCAGGCACAACAAAAGGCAGATCCCTTCTCCCTGCCAGCTAATCTCTGCCTGTAAATCCCCCGCCCGCTACAGGGGAGAGATAAGAGGTTACATCTTCACTTCTCCCCGCTCCTATCTACTTATGCAGCGCCAAGAGAGACGGGGAGAGGGCTGGGGGCGGGGAGGGCGGCGAAGGGTGGTGTCGTCGCCGTGGTGCCCCCTCCCCGCCGTCCGCCCGCCTCTCCCGAACCCCGGGTGGAGATTACCTTCCGGCGGAGGGAGGGAGGGAGAGAGGGAGGGAGAGGAGGTGTCGGCGCGGCTAGGGCTTTGTGCGCCTTAAACGCACCTCACAGCTTATCTACGGCGCAAGGACGACATCCCGCGCCTCCGTGGTCCTGCCGGTTCGGGGGGAGCGGGACGGCGATGTGCATCGGGGCGATTATGGTATCAGCGCGGCCCAGGTGGAGGATGCACGGTGGGTGTCAGGGAGCGGGGCTGGGGCGGCGCGGCACGGCCCGGGGTCCCCAGGGAGGCCGCGCCCGGCATGAGGGGAGGCGCCACCTCCCGGGTGAGAAGGCGGTGGCTCCCCGAGCGCCCTGGGCTGTGCTTTGGGCCTGACCCCAGGCGCCCATCAGGCCTGGCTCAGCCACTGGACACTGCCACGAAGCCTCTCTGGGATAAGGACCAGGACAAGAGACCCAGGGGAGCCTTGTACTGGCTCCGCAGGGCTCCCGCACCCGAGGTCACCTCAGTGTCCACCAAAGTGACATGCCCACAACTGCTTTCAGCTCAGATCCCCGTTCACGCACCATTCCAGGGTCCTGCACAGAGCAGGGCAGCTCCTGGCCCAGCAAGGTCAAAGGCCAGACCTGTGCCAGGTTTGGCCAAGTCCTAAGTTGACCTGCTCGGCCTTGCTGGTGGGAAGAGCCTGAACGCAAATGCCATCGTCCACTAGAGGATGAACAATAAGCCAGAGTAAGTCCACACACTTAACAGTTCAGGTTCCGAGATTTATTTTGACAGGATTCATCAGAGGACTGGGTTATCATGAGGTACAGTAAGGGCAGGCAGCAGAGCAGCCTGGCCTGCCTACTACAAGCACAACCAGCCAGGAGAATGACTGTGCCTACACCAGGATGCCAGGCATACTCCATGCACTTGGGTTTTAAAGTTTAGAAAATGTTTCTCCCCAAGAGTCAACGCTTATTTTTTTAAGGAAACTAGTTTCCCTTGCAAATCTGGAAAAGGAGCGCTATGAAGACTGGGATGAGGACAATGACAGCACGGTGGAGTGAGACAGGCATTGTTCAGTGCAGAACTCCTTCCAGAATCACTCGGCCAAGATAGCAGCTTTTTCCACAAGAAAAGAAATAAAGGGAATTTGACACATAATACAAAGTGAGAACCAGAACCTTGATGGGGGAAGGGCGTGTGTGTGAAAATCGTGTCACTGCAATGAATGTCAGATAAAAAGGGGTCTGTCACAAATCCTCCACTAATCCAATAACGGGAAAACCTTTTGGTATCACTGAGACATAGCACAAGGTTTGGGGTTGGGTTTTCTAATTATTTTTTTTTATAAACCACTCTATATGTTTAGCCTTAGAAAGACAGCAGTTTGGCAAATTTTCCCATCACAAAAACAGGACTTTGCTTTTTTCGTTACAGACAAACTGATTTTCACGTGTCAAATTTACTATGCATTCCTCAGCCAGTATTTTTATCCTGAAGAAGGGCCACTTCTCCCTCAACTTCCTCCAGTTGTCAGTTGTGTGACAACCATATTTAGAGGTAATCAGACAGGTCATATTACAAAAGTTAGTCAACTCATTTGAAACCTTAGCCCCTAAACCTAATGGTATGTTGTATGCATTTCTAAAGAAAAAATTACTTTAATTCAGCCTGCAAGGTACCAACACAGAGCTTGATCTCTGCATATGTTCTTTCTAAATATTATGTACAGATGAGAGATTGCTCTATTTTTAGGGGTTTTTGTTACGGATTTTCTTCCTTGAAATATATATGCACACACATACATACTGCCGTGAACTAATTTAGGATCTGTCAGATTCTCATCTCACAGAGCCATGTGTGTCATATCTATGTTGGCCATTCCAACAGGCAGTTTTTACTATTTGAATCACAATGCTCCTTTAGAAAAACTAACCCAGGATCCTCTTTAATGCAAGCAGTTCAGTGTGAACACTCACATTTAAAAATAAAGCAATGTGTGTTAATAAAATAAATACGATCAGAGTACAAATGTGTAACAGAAGTGGCGTTCCATAAGCACAGCTGTCTCAAAGTCTAAGCTGCAGGCTAGAAATCTTAATTTCAACTGACTCTCTCTTAATAATGGGTTACCTTCCTATAAAGCGTAAAGTCCATCTGCCTGAGGCAGATAAGTTTTGAAGCATTAAAATAGATAAAAATCTAACATTTTCTTTCTTGCATTGAATATGTGAATTCTAGTGTGCTATAATGTGAGAATTCCAACATATGACCATTATAGCATAATATCTCATAGCTCAGCCTGTCATTACTTCACTTGTAATTCTTATGTTAATTATGTTCATAATTACTATAAACAGATGTGGTAGAAATTCATGTGACCTTTTACTGCAGAATGCATTTCTTACTCTTTCCACTTTATTTTGGTAATGCAGCATTAAACCAGAGGAAAGTATTTCTGACACACTCTGCACGTATGTACGTGCATATTTAATGTGAAACCCTTTCTACCTCATATTTCAGCCAAAGGACCACCTATATGCCATTACATTGACGTGAAAGCAATGGTAACTGAGAAGCCTACCCTGAAACATAACCTTAAAAAGGCTGTGCTTACAGTGAAGCTTTTTAACTAGACCTAGGCTAAAGCCAGCACTGAAACCTGGGACTTAAACGGAGCGCTAGATTTTTATTCAGCACCTTTGTTAATGCAGCAGTATCCTGGCTTTACAACTACAAGTACATGACAGCCATACAGCAATTTATATTACTCACAGCCCAACCATCACCGTCTGTACACAAAACACATTTACAATAAAATCACTATGGATTTCATTAAGAGAAAGCCTACTCGAATTTCATTTCTTTGGACCTAATCTATAATTAGTGTGGACAGACAGGTGCAAACCCTTCTCCTCTACAGATGGCTACTGGAAATGGTGCAAAATAGCTCCTTCTGTTTAAACAACACACAGATAACCTGCTCTGCTCTTATCACTTACAATTACCTCCATTATACTGAACTAATGTTTACTTTAATAAAATGTCCACTGTTCTCTAAACGTTATTTGGAAACTTTCATATCAATGGTAGGGCAAAAAAATGAAGATGGAAGTCAGTGTCTTTCAGATGAAAATATTTTTAGGTAGAAAAAAAAAAAGCCTTTTAAAAGGTCAGGATATTTTGACTTTGATTTTAATTCTGCTGATCATTTCTCTTTATCCACAAAACCATACACTATACTACTTCCTGATGTGTTTATGCTACCAAGTATTAAACTAATCAGCTTTATAGTAAATAAGACCAGGACAACTGTGATTTTGAAACAGTTCTTAAAAAAAGAAAAAAGGAACATCTATGTGGAAAAACAAAACCCTCTACATGAAAAGTTCAGTTTTTAAACTAACTTTTTTTAGATCTATCACGTGAAAGAAGGTGAAGAGAAAAAAATCTGGAAGCCAATGTTTTAAGGAGTTACACTCTCACTACTTACGCTAAATTCAGTGTCGGTTTAAACTTTGTAAATAATACAGGTTGCTATTAAAAGCTGCATGATAAAAGAGCTGGCTGCTACTGACTACATGGATCAAAGTTCTTTTAATGTATTCAGATTTTGCATCATTTTCTTTTCTACATTTCTTTATCCAAGCCATGAGAAATAACCCCTTCCCAACACCAAACTGACGTTTTATTTCAGCTGATTATGTCTACTTGATCTCTGCATGACAACTTAAGTTTCTCGAGAACAAAGAACAAGATCCACCACCACCAAGTATCTGAAGCTCCTTCAATAGCGACATAGCTACATCCTTATTCAATTAGCTAAAGATTTAACAGTAATGGACTGTGACAAGTGGATTTGAAAGATGAAAATGACAATTGCAAGCCCTTTCTCCCATCACCCCCAATGCAAACACTGCAGATGCCCATTTCCCCATAAGTGTCTGGCACCGAGCGGAGTTTGCAGTCTGCACAGTACCTCAGTGAAGTGAGCTTCGCATTCAATGCCTGTCGTCTGAAGTGAACTTCAGACAAGTGAGAAACAGGATTTGACAGAGAAGAATGTCCTGAACTGACTAGCCACTGACCAGCACTCCAGGTGGAGCTGTTTTTCTCCCCTTTATTCTACAAACAATACTTCCAGTATAAAACTCCATGTGCGCGCAGGCATACGCAGTGTTAAGCATATACAGATGAGAGATACCGTGTGATGTTTTAATAGTCCATTATTTAGTCACAAAACGAGTTAACATTAAGATGGTAAAAAATGGTAGAAGGCAACGTTTTACTTAAAAAGATTTTGGAAACTATTTAAAAGCTCAAAGACTGAAGAAAAACAACTCGAGCAGCAGTTGCCAGGAAGCAGTGACCTAACACTGCTGTCTGCATTCCATTACAAACAGAATGGTTCTTGTCTCCTACAGCATGCTCACGGCTCGGGAACCCAGCCTCTCACCCTCCTGCAAACGCGGGGCCGAAGGAAGAAGTCCTGCCATCATCTCCTGCACGCCCTTCGCCTGGCTTCGGCTTGCCAAGAGACATCAGCGGATTTAAGGGTGGGTTGGGATTTTGGTGAGGTTTGGGGTTTTCTTGCGCTGATGCGTGGTTGCGCTTCCCATGACAGCAAGAAAAATGACGCACAACTTAAAAGTAGTAGCAATGGAGGTTCAGACACCATAAAACTGACCTCAGAGTTAAAAATTATCAAATGCAGTGTACCCTTTAATTAAAAACCTTTACAGTGAGCCTGCAGTGCACCTCACACCTAACAAAGCCTTTGCCAACTTCTTATTTTCATGGACTGCAGTTATGAATAAGCCATGCTCAGATCTCTTTCCTAGTGGTTTGGGGTTTTTTTTCCTAATGATGGGGAGACACAGAAACATCTAGTGCTAAAACCAGGACATATAAACAAGATAGACTAACTTTATTAACGTCCAGCCGAGCTGAAGGAAATTCCCTGATCATATTGGATTTCCTAAGGAAATCAGCCCAGAATAAACTGAATGAGGTTTTCAGACTTCCCATGGAAAGGTCAAGCATCAGCTTTAACAACCATTAGAAACCAGTTTCAATCCTTTGGGCTATCCAGATTCACTAAACCGTTAACAGAAAAGCAGAACAGAAAACCTGGACAACAGCATTCAGACCTAAAAATGTCTTTCACTTCTTGCCTCAAACTACAGTTAACAAAGTTGCTTATGTAAACTTTCCATTGCATCTGTCAGAATGCAGAAATAGAGAAGGAAATGTAAGGCTACGAGGGTATAATTAAATATATTATAGTCACCCTTAGCCCTAACATACTGTGTTTACAAATACAATAATTATGTTTCTAACTACATGTCAAAAGAAAATATTTTTAAGTCCTTCAAAAAGCATGCAGGCATTACTGTAAATAGGAAATAAGTCCAAACAGATTAGTAGACTAAAANCAGGGGATAAATCAATTTGCAGCAGCTGTGGACAGCCATTTAAGTCTGGGGCCTGAACAGATTAATTAGGGGAAGCGATGTTAAAAGTTAAAGGGGTCAGCGTTACATTAAGCACACGAGTGTTTGCTGGAGCAAACGCTCGGCTGTACATACCAAGACTCAGAAGACATCCTTTTCGTTAGTCAGGGCCGTGCCTACAGCCAACCTTTGGCACTTGCTGCGTTCCCAGAGCAGATCCCGCAGACCGCTGCGGAGAGGTGCGCACACCTCTCTGTGCCCAGCCCCCGAGGTGCCATGCCCGTCACCGCCGTCCTGCTTCGCCTCGCCAAGGCAAGCGCGCAGCTGTGCGCAACGCACCCTGCGAGCGCGCCTCGGAGACGGACCGGCAGAGCGCGGGCAGGCGCTCACGGCCCTGCTGCGGTCCGCAATGGAAAACTCGAGCGGTTCTGGAGGAGGAAAGCCTTGCCGAGCGGATCGCGGTCCGCGTCTGAGCGATCGGCAGGCAGGAGCTGCCGGCTGCGGGGCGGCACTGCCGGGGGGCTGCGAGAGACGGGCCCCTTCCGCGCCGTGATTTGGGGGCAAGGCGGAGGTAGGAGGGTGGAAGTGACTGAGTGGCAGGGCCTGCTGCGGATCTGGACATCGGGGGCTGCTCTACACGAGAGGCTTCGAAGCGGCTGTTCCCCACCACGGCGGCGGAGGCGGGGAGCTCGCGGCCGGGCAGGGCGGTCCCGCCGCGCCGGGCTCCAGGACTTGGGCCGTAACTTGGGGGGCATGCGGGGGAGGCTGCGTCGGCGCCTCTTCCCTTCTCCCTTCCTCCTTTAAACTTCTCAATGAAGTAAAGGAAATAACACTTAAGCTTCTGCTTGGAGCAAGAGCGATTTGAGAGCCGAGTCCGAGGAGTTACTTTCAGTTTCTCCCTAACATTTAGGGTAGCAGAGTACAGGAATAACACAACTATTTCTCCGTAAATCAGTGTGTAAGGGAGTCGTCACCCTGGCAGGGGCACCCACAAGTCCTGCCCTACCCTAAACCCAGCTTTAGCCTGATCTCGCAACTTTGGCACTAACAAAAGGACTCGCATTCGCCAAAAAATGAACAGCTCGTCTAAATGGCCGGAGCGTGGTTCTCATCCTTCCAGTCCCGCTTACCGAAGGTGCCTTACGAATTTATGGAATCAAACCCCTCAGCTCAGAGAGGCGAGATGGCACGGTTACATCGTATCGCAGTTTTGGAAATGCAGTCCCTAGTGTTGCCCTATCGTTTCAGGAAACGAAATAACTGCAAGATCGCGGTGCACCTAAAGACGATGTGTACCGCCTGAAATATTTCTTTCAAAATAGCCTGAAGTGATGTTGCCAATGCTGCGTAACCCGATGATCGCAATGAAGCAAACAAAAAAGAAAATCCCACCAGAAATGTTTCAGACACTCCGGCTCACACTGGCTAGCTGTGAGATGGAGATAGGGAGGCAGGGAGGGGAAAAGAAAAAAAAATGAAGGCAAGTCCTAAATGGAGATAGAAAACCAACGCGGTGGAAGAGTATGTGCTTAAGAGGGTTATTTTCTTGGAAAAAAATAATAATTATAATAACAACATCCCTAAGTGGTTTGGTTTCTGGGCTCTTAAGAAATATTCGGGGTGCGAGTTTGTGAGCCGGGGACAGCGTGGGTAAGAGCTGCATGCAACGCTAACCTTGCCCGGGCACAGCGGCAGCCCCGGTCCGCCTGGGTTAGTTACAGCCACGGGAACCCCTCCGAGCCAGGAGAGCCCTACGGGAAAGGAGAAAGGGGAAGAAAAAGAGGGGCTCAGGCTGCCCCCACC